>VDFB02365768.1:0-106840 GCA_007258455.2 Sequoia sempervirens | reverse complement strand
TGAGATAGTAAACCTTGTATGATTCTAGCCTTGTTATTTCTTTGGATAGTTATAAATTGTTAGTAATCTCTCTCTAAAATGCTTTCAGGACAATTCTAGGAGCAAGAAGGTGATGAGAGATTGCTTAGTGATGAAAAGCTTGAGGCATCTTGTGAGGAAGTCATGCCAACCAAAGAAATGATCAAGCGTGAAGTCACGGGACTGAATTGGTGGCTAGAGGGAGTTCACTTCCAGAAGACTTCTTTGCAATCTTTGAAGCAGGGATCAAGAGGGAGTTATGTGACTCACTGAGAAGAAGTGAAGGTTACAGTGTTGCAAGGCCACGTGTTAAATCCTTGAAAGACCTCTTCAGCTGCTGAGATCAGAATTGCACAAAGACAATCATCTGGATTTGATATTGCTAGCTCCGCAAACCTATTTAGAATACAGTGATTTGCAATGAGGTCGAGGAGGTCCACCTTGAACTCTCTATAGTACCAAAGGTGTGCACTGGAAAACACTTATCTAAGGCAGGCGTTGCAAGCAATCTTGGTTGATGAGGTCATAAGGTTGTTGCAAGTACTTAAAGATTCAGAGGGAGCCTATTGAACCTAAAGAAGATGGAAGTATACCATTGAGATTTGTTATGATGGATTGCAAATCCATGTCTACGCCTATGGAGACCAACTTGCACAAGTTGAAAGAGGTTGCAACTAGTTCAGATCTGGGGGATCCCACGATGTACAGGCAGTTGATTGGATCGTTGATATTATAGGAAATTTGTGGCAAATTTCTCTAAAATTGCTTTTCCTATAACTTCATTGCAAAAGAAAGGAAAAAGGTTTGAATGGAATGAGAAGTGTCAAAAAGCATTTGACCTTGTTGACGTTTAAATTCACACCTCTGGAATGCGTATTTGAAACGGACAGCTATGCACAGTAAAACTGCTCTTCAAATTAGGAGGGGAAGCTCCCTCTTGCTGATGGTGTTGAAAGAAAGTAAACTAATAACTAAGTTGCCTATCTTTTTGATCAGCTTAGAGCACAAGGTTTATTAAACACAAACGCCGCAGCTGAGATTTTTTGATCTAAGAACTTCAACTACGACTAACTTAAACTAAAGATGTTTCTAACTTCTCAAGTAATACCCAGAGCAAGAGAAACTAGAAATGAACAAGGTTGATTCTGTGACAAAATGCTTCAATAAACTCTTTCTCAACAAACATCTACACACTTCAATGTAAGCTGAAATCAAGATCATAAAAGCAGAACACAAATAATGGAAATCTGAGATGTTATATCAAGGCAAAGGAGGCTCATGATTTTATTACTCAAACTTCTGGAACAAAACTTACTTCTAACATGCCTGGAACAAGAAATTGCAGCTAAAGAGTCTTGCAATCTTGTTCTTACACAATAGAAACAAGATCATAAGCGAACACAAACAATGGAAATCTGAGATGTTATATCAAGACCAAAGGAGGCTCATGATTTTGTGCTCAAACAGGAACAAAACTTACTTCTAACATGCCTAGAACAAGAAATTGCAGCTAAAGAGGCTTGCAATCTTGTTCTTTACACAATACGAACAACAATTACAATAACTTCTTGTTGGCTAAAAGAGACTCAACAATTGGCTATCACAAAACAATTGAATAACACTTGAATAACAAATAGAAGGCACAATAGGCTCAACGTTTTGTTATCACTAGCATGGTTAAAGAAAACTAATGAGCAAAGCTCTTGTTATAGGCAGCGGAGATGAGGAACCCTAAAATCTCCTTGCTTTCACAATCTAGGGCTTGCTCAGCAAGCGAGCTTTATTTCTAAATCTAGAAAGAAGATAACATCTAACACCTAAGAAAACAGAAAAAGCGGGAAACGCCAACTATTACATTTATCTTTTTTCTCTTCTCAAAGAATGGATAAGAATTATTCCAAGAATAGAAAGAAAGCGGGAAGAAAGCTTCTAGAAGAAAGCTGCTTTAAAGCTCGATCACATCCGCTAGAAAATTAGAAATTGTGTCCCGGTTCGGTGCATCTATGCCATCAATAGAAAAACACCGCTTTTCTAGAATATCTTCACCATCTGCAACTGACCTAAGGAAATTTTCGACCTCATTGGCCGCTTTCTCAAACTTTGTTGACATCATCGAAATATGACTCATCCTCCTACCAATTGCATTGCAGTTGCGAACAACACTTTGAAATTGAACTTGCGCTTCATCAAGCTTGACGTAGGAACCATGTTCAAGACTGTATCGAGAAGGAATCTCTGTGACAAACTCACTGGTGAAAAGAAGAGCTTCAATCACCCTTTGTTTGTAGGCGATAAATTCCTCGAATATCCTCTCATAGGTTTTAACTTTGAAAACATGACTCTCTCTCCAAGCAAGGATCTGCCTCTTGTGTTCTTTTGAAACTGTTGAACCATAGGTTGCATCTAAATCAGCAATGATGATTTCATGCCTTGGTCTTATTCAACCAGTGATCGTTCAAACCCTTGGATACTTTGATGTAGCTCATGAGCGTTTTCTCTCAACTGAAACATCCGTGCCAAGATCTCCTTTCCTCTGACAATGAAACTCTCGATCCACTCCTGAGTCTCTTTCCCACAAATGACCAGCTATCTCAACTGATGATGATCAGCTGGTGTCTCTAAAATCTGGGGCAGCAACTGAGTTGCTTGTGAAGAACCATGGACAAGGTTAGAAATATAAAGCCTGAGCTGCTGGTTTTCAGCCTTGAGGGCTGCCTTGTCTTCTCCATCCTTGAGCACTCTTTCCTGAAGGTCTTCGGACACAACTCTAAATAGACTCACATCCGCATGTCTGGTATTTCTACCAAGATTAGCCTTGAGCATCACGAAGTCATCCATATTCACCTCATCCTTATTCTTATTTTTTGGGGGCAATGTAGTCTCCATGACTATCTCGCTATCAGGATTCCTAGCAAAGTGAACTTGCTTCTTTGCTTTCTTCTTAGGAGGTTCCTAATAGATGTTATCAAGATCATCAAAATTTACCTGATACGAAGGTCTTCTTCTCACCCTTCCCAAGGAGTTCTCAAGCCAAGACACGGTAGTATCTTTACTAACTTCCTTAGGAGGTACAATTGCAATTTCTTCATCATCTTCAATATCAAGGTTGATGTGAATCGGTAAAGGTTCTGTCAAAGGTACAGAAACATGTGTTAAAGGCGGCTCCTCTGCTTCTTTCTGAGCTAGGGGCTTGCGAGGAGGAGCTTCTGTTACAACTATAGGCTGCTCTTGTATGACTATGCCTGAGAAGTCTAACCTTCTTCTTACATTTTTATTTGATCTACTACCTTTGACACCTTCTTGAGACAAACTTTTTCCCTTCCCTTTTGATTGTGCTCTGGAGGAAGAGGGAATTGTCCTTGGCGGCTCTACTACTGGAATGGAGTTTTTCCTTTTAAGGATTAGGAAAACCTTGCTATGTTCAAGGACTTGTCTTGTCCTATCTTCGACTGAGAGGGATTCCTTATTAGCCCAATTAACTTGAGAAAGGGGCTGATCTTCAATTCGCTTCTGAGCATACATCGGGAGAAGCACATCTTCGTCATCATTTGATAACCCTTCTATGTCTTCATTTAAATAGTCTTTCATTTGGTGAAGAGTGAGTCTGCTGTAACTATGCCTCCGCACCTCAAAGTCATCTATACAATTAGCCCAAAAATCTTCAAGGGCGGATATATGAGCATAGTTTTTCTCAAGTCGGCCAGCATAGACACCATGAGGATCAAATGATCGTCTCTCGCTGTAAGCTTGAGGCCGAGTTTGTCTAACTCATCTCCCATTGTCTTAGCATCTGCAGCAGTCCTGCATGTATAGATTCCCAGCCCTAATGGAAAATTGAGGGAGGGTTTCTTTCTATTCCTCAAGACTATGTGGACATCGTGGGCCTGCCTTAAGAACTCCATGAAGATGACCTCGTCTGACGGATACCTTGGTAGCATGAGTGGGGCACCTGAATAGCCATAGACTCTGAGATAGGTGATAGTAGGAAATTGTATGAACCAATCTGCCCACTCCGCCATCGCTGCCCTGGCAATTGAAGAGATACGAACGTGCAATTCATTGTTCAGGTCCCGCATTGCGTACATCAAAAAAGCCTCGTTCACTCTCTTGTAGAGTTGCAGTGACTTCGTGAATTCCAACTGGGGATAGTAGTTGTATACATGCTGTATGCTCAATGATCCCTCAGTGTTCAACCCTCTGAATTGAACCTGATAGGCCACCAGGTAGACTAGGTAAGAAACCATATGGAACTCATGAAATTGGAAGTATTCTGTTATCTACTGATGTAGGCTGTCACTAATCAAGGTAGGCCAATCATAAAACTCGGTTTTCTTCAGGATGTGGGGTATGGCGTAAAACATCCAAGGCTGAAACTTGGTGGCATCTTCTGAGCCAGTTACCTTGTTGAGCAAGGTGATAATGATAGCAATCTCATCTTTGAATTCTCCTCGCCCGACGTTCTTAGGCAACGTCTTATGCTTCTCCTTCATCCACCTTTGCGCAATCTTCTTGCTATATTTGTCTTTGTGCATTTCCCATATCCTTTCACATTCACCCTTTCAGATAGTAACACTTTCAGGCCATGGGGGAATGGAAAAACACTTCTCGATCATATCAGGCTTCAAACTACAAATCAACCTGCCATCAACTAACTGAATCTCCCTTGTAGCCGGGTTGTAATGCTTGATGCAAGCGATTATGAACTCAAGACTCTGAGCGATATAGGGATGAAGCGGCTGCTTTCGCGAGAAGTCGAATATCCCAGTTCACGATTGAGTGTTGCACAAGCTCAAAGCATGTAAATCAAACATGCATTGATATGATGCAGAGTCTGTCTCGGTTGTTTGATGTAATCATGATAGAAGTTGATTTAGTCTTAGTAGGGTACTCCATTTCCGGAAACCTTGAAGAATGGTGTAAACTTGCCTAGGTTTAGACAAGTTCTGAGCAACTTAATATTTTTAGAATGTTGATTTTCTTGCTCTAACGAACAAATTTTTTGAAATTTTTTCTGAGATATGGGTTTTGCTCAGAATCTCGTTGCAAGACAACCCAGATTGTCCGTTTTTGAGAATTTTGAATTTTTCCTTGAAAAAGTAGCAAACCCTAATTTCTTCAAATTTTCACCGAAAACGCTGGCACCTGGGTTTTGTTCAAAATATGATTAGAAATGGACCCAGTTGATTAGAATTGCAAAATACTGATGGCTGATCGAAAAAGCAAGCCAACCCTAGAATTTGAAATTTTCTTGAAAAAAGTTGTGATATGGGTTTTCTTCAGAAGAATGATTTGAGAGGACCCAGATGATTGAAAATTGAATGCACTGAGGATTTCACTGACATGCAAATAAAAAGCAGCTGCTGCAACTTGATGAAGTTCTTGAAAATTTCTTCAGAAGAATGTGGTGATAAGACCCAAATGGCTGAAAATTTGAAAACCTTGGCCTTCTTAAAAACTTTGATCTTTTGGATGAAAAAGCATGAAAAAGCAAGGGTTTATGTTGCTGATCTGAAAAATTTGACGAATAACCAGCAAACTAAGCTCTTGAATCCTGAAAAATTTCTTCAAACTTGCTGCTCCAACTTTCTCCTTTGAATGCTACCTGCAAAAATAATGAAAATTACATGAAAGAGAGGTGTTAAATAGACTTAGGGTTTTGAAATAGGTTTGCTTTCATCCTCAAAACCCTAAAAATCTTTGTTCATTGAAGTTAGACGTCCTCATCTCCTTGCAATTTTGAAATTTCTTGAAAATTTTGCAAATTTCTCTAAGGCATGAGAAATTGGGCACCCTTCTTGGCTAGGGGCACCCACTTCAAGCAGTGCTAGCCATTTTTTTGATATTTTCAACTTCTCACAACTTTGACCCCCTACTTTGACCTTGATTTCCGGCTTGCAGACTAATCTAATGAGTGAGCTGAAGGATTCATTGCAAAGCATGACCCTTTCTGAGAAGATTGTTCTGGAGGCGTCTTTGGCTAAAAAATTCATTTTGGCCTTCGAGTTCATGGGAGCCTTTCTCTTCCAGGGGTGCCCATTTTGTCTAGAGTAAGCCATTTTTATGATTTTCAATTTCTTCATTAACTCCTTCTACAGATGATCTTGTCGAATCTGGTGATCCGGGCATCGGATTGATTGATGATTATGCTCGTTGCGAATCTGAGAAGATCTTAAGAGAGGTCTTCTAGGAGAAACTTCATCAAACAGTGAGTTTTAAACCTTCAAAAGCTTGGGCGCCCTTTTTGGCTGGGGGTGCCCAAGTTCACTATACTTAGTCATTTTTCATAAATTTTCACCTTACTTCTGAATTCTGAAACTTCACTCTTGTTTCACCCTATGTTCAGCCTCTCGTACCTGGGGACTACAACCTCCGATTGACGTGTTGGATATCTTGTTGGAGAGCCTGATAAACTGTGAAGAAATCATGTTAGAGCCACATATGCAAATTCATCTGTTTTGCCCCTTGAAATCTTGGGCGCCTCTTCTCTCCTGGGGCGCCCAAACCTTCCAGACTTGGTCATTTTCATCTGATTTTCATCTTCAAGTTTGAAACCTTCATTTTGTATATACCACTTTGCTCTGAATCTATTGGAGATTGGGTAGTCGGATGCTTTGCCGAAGACAGGCGTTGTGGAGTTGGCTGAATACTGAAGAGATCGAGCACATTCACAAACCCTAACTACAGAGTTAGGTGCTCCAAAAAGCCGGGGGCCCTTCTTCACCAAGGGCGCCCAAAGTTCTCATACTTAGTCAAATTTTGATAATATTCATGTTTTTCATTCTGACTTTTGTTTGGCTCCTCCCTATTCGGCCTGGAATCCTGAATGACTGGATAATCTGATGACTGCACCGTTGGATTCGTTGCGGAGCTAGCAAAGAACTGAGCAACTTTGATTGGAAGCGTAAACTCTAATTTCAACTTTTAGTGCCCTAAAAAGATGGGCGCCTATTCTCTCCTGGGGCGCCCAAGTCAACCAGTGTTAGAAACTTTTCACAATTTTCACCTTCTTCGTTCTTCGTGCTTGCTCACCAACTCACCTTCTATTGAACACCTAAATGTTGAATCTGACGCTTGGCAGCTGACTGACCTCCATTGATGACCTTGGAGCTCCTGATATGCTTCTGAAAAAGCAGAATAGACCCACTAGGGCAAAACTGATTATTTTGAGATTCTGACTGCACCAGCTTGATACGGAAGTATTTTGAGCCAATCAAAATCAGTTTGAACCTTATCGGACCAACCTATTTTTAGAAAGTTTTGCCAATATCCGTTTCTAAAGAAACCCAAAACACCCAATAAAAGTTACTATTTTTAGAAAATTTCTAAAAATAGTAGTTTCCTAAAAAATAGGGATGAAAAATTGAGATCTGGGTTTTGTAGATTAAGCTTCCCTGAGCAGACCCAGATTGTCAGATTTTGAAAATTTTGCGTTTTAACCCCTCATGCAAGACATGCACACCCAAATTTTGACCTTTTTGACTGATTTAACAAGACTTTTACTCATTTCTTCAAAATATCTAAGTGTAACAAAAAAAAACTAATTTTGGGGTACAACAGACCTACTCAAAGAGAAGTTAACTACTACACCTATTCTTAAGATACCTGATCCTGAAGGAAATTTCATAGTCATAACTGATGCATGTGGAGAAGGATTAGGTGGCGTATTAATGCAAGATGGAAAAGTGATTGCTTATGAATCCAGAAAGCTTAAGCCATATGAAATGAATTATGCTTCGCATGATTTAGAGTTGGCAGCTATAGTTCATGCTTTGCAAATGTGGAGGCATTATTTGCTTGGGAGACCCTTTGAACTTAAAACTGATCATAATGGTTTAAAGTATCTTTTTACTCAGCCAAATCTAAATGCCAAGAAAAGAAGATGGTTAGAGTTAATAGTTGATTATGACTTTAACATTAATTATATCAAAGGAAAAGAAAATTGGGTAGCTGATGCGTTAAGTCGAAGATGCCATATCTCTTCGATAGTAGCAATTCATACCGATTTTAAGGAGCAAGTACTTCAGAAATGCAAAGATGATGAATACTATTTGCAAGTTAAGCAAGCACTAAAAGAGGATCCACAAGATCCCAAATATGAAGGTTTGCAATTTGAATCCAGTGGATTGTTAAGGTACAAGGGTAGAGTGTATGTACCTAATGACAAAGAGTTAAGAAATCTAGTATGGAAGGAAGTTCATGAAGCACCTTATTCTAGTCATCCTGGAGTGACGAAAATGATGGTAGATGTAAAACCCTTATATTTCTGGTAAGGAATGAAAAGAGATGCTACGAACTTTGTAGCAAGTTGTCTTGAGTGTCAAAGGGTAAAAGCTGAACATCATCATCCTGCAGGACTGTTATATCCTCATGAAATACCAGAGTGGAAGTGGCAAGTAATTAGTATGGATTTTGTACAAGGATTGCCTATGTCTAGGAATAGACATAATGCCATACTAGTGGTAGTTGATAGGTTGACAAAAGTGGCACACTTTATACCGGGAAATTTAACTGATGGAGCGCCAGTTATTGACAAAAAGTTTGTACAAGAAGTATTCAGGTTGCATGGAATTCCTGAGAAGATTATATCTGATAGCGATGCAAAAATTACTTCTAGATTTTGGAAAACTTTGTTTTCTGCACTTGGGACACAGTTAAATATAAGTTCAGCATATCATCCGGAAATGGATGGGCAGACGGAAAGGGTAAATCAAATATTAGAGGACCTACTTAGGGTATATTGCATGGATCAACAATATAAGTGGGAGGAATACTTACCCTTGGTCAAGTTTGCTTATAATAACTCATATCATTCTACTGTAGGAATAGCTCCATTTGAAGCTCTATATGGTCGTAAGTGTCGAACTCCGATAAGTTGGGATAAACTTGAGGATCGAATAAGTCTTGGACCTGAAATGTTAGTTGAAATGGATGAGCAAATGAAGGTTATTAAGAAAAGGTTAGCAAAAGCTAACAGTCGACAGAAAAGCTATGCAGATGCCAAGAGAGTGCCCAGAAATTTTGCCATAGGTGACAAGGTACTTTTGAGAGTCAAACCTCCTAAGAGTTCCATCAAGTTTGGAAAATCTTCTAAGTTGTCTCCTCGTTATGTAGGCCCCTTTGAAGTCCTTGAGGAAATTAACCCTATAGCTTACCATATCGCCTTACCACCTGCTCTTGCCAAAATGCATAGTCTTCCATGTGTCCTATCTTAAAAATGCATCCCAGGAGATAGTCATGTTATTGATTGGACTTCTTTATAGGTAAAGGATCCCAGAGTAATAACTCTCGAACCCGTAAAGGTGCTGGAGGTGCGTAAACTTCATTTACGCAATAGGGATGTCACTCAATGCAAAGTTCAGTGGGATCAGTACACGGTGGATTCAGCAACGTGGGAAGATTATGAAGAAATTGTGCGGAAGTTTCCAAATTATCTCAAAGCTTTTGAGAATAATGAATAAAATTTATGTATTTGACTTTTTATGTTTGAAATAATACCTTAAGTCATCGGGGACGATGATTCATAAGGGGGGGAGTATGTTACACCCTGATTGTATAGCTACTGAGTTATTAGTACTGCATAGGGATTATGTGTTTGTAAAGACAATTTTATGAATGAATAAGATATGATAAACCTTGTTATCAATATGAGTTTTGTACATTAATGATTGTCTCATTTTTATGTTGTTCAATTGATGTTAATCATGGTGAAAATGTGCATTATGAGGTTAATGTATAATGTTGTTATATATTGTGAAGTTTATATATACTGTTATTGTTGTGAGCATTTGATTGTCGTGAGTTTATGACGATGGATGCAGGTATGTGAATCGTTCCTCCAAGCGAAGGGGAAATATCACTTGGGAGAGGGGCTTGGTTGTTTAACTAGTAATGTTAATCAGTTGAGCATACACACACATCATTATGGAACCAAGTCAGATAAGTTAGTCTTGATAAGTCATCCATAGGCTTTAGGAGTCTAGTTTACTTCTTTATGCTTTGTGAGTGATAATTGTTTATTGTCCAACTTACTATATTGTGATCCTTGTATGGAAAATGTGATAGATATATGTTTAAGGTTGAGCGGGTACGTATACACATGTCTACATTGGGTACACGTATCTATATGTATAAACATATCGATACATACGTACATTAAGTAGATGGATATGCTCATACGTATGTGTCGACATGTATATACGCATACATACGTATACACAAAAGTATATATGGTTATATGCATGTATATACATACACACCCCACCTAATATCAGTGGTGAAAATAATATTTTAATATTATTGTCTAGGAAATTTATATATATATGTATGTATATATGTATATATATCAATGGAGCAATTATATTATATGATATATACATACATACATAAATACATGTGTAAATATATATATATATATTTATATATTTTATAGGGTATAAAATATATGTATTAAGGTAATATATGCATATATATAAATATATATATATACATTACGAAGGTAATGTCGAAAATATATATATATTTATACGTATAAATATATTAACACTTAATAAAAATACATATATTATAAAATATATAAATATATATAATTAAATATTTAAAGTGTAAATATTTATAAACTCCAAAGTGTAAATATTTATTAATTCAAAGTGTAAATATTATAAAACTCAAAGGTTATAAAATTAAAAGATTCAAATTTTTTAATATGAGCAAATTTAATAAAGCAAACTATTGGAAGAAAATAGTTGCTAGACTTAAAGGAAAATGTGAGTCTTCATAAAAGTATCGAGCTTCTTGTTTCAAAACATAAGGAAATAATATGAATTGAATAATTTGGAGGTAACATTTGAAATAAACCAAAAATAATTGCTGAGAGTTTTTCCCATGAAATGGAGGAAAGCTTCAAACACAGCAAAAAAAATGGAGGAAAGTTTCAAAAGCTGGTGAAGAGGAAACGCCAGCCAAATGAAGTGTGTTGTAGCAATCTAAAACTTGACAAATTTGCAGCAAACATGAGTCATTCTCTGTTGTGCGCCAAAGGAGGACGTTTTTCCTGTAAGTGGTGATTTTTGAGCTTTGAGTTGAATAAATTTGGTAATGCTGGCTCCAAGAGGGTCGAATCACTCCTTTTTATGATGATATAGGGTTTATAAGTCTGCCAAATAGCATTTGACTGAGTCTGGACGCCTTGTTGTCATTTTACATGCCCACAATGAAGGAATTTGTTGCAATTTCGGGCCTATAAATACACGCCCAGCCATTCTTTGTTTCACATCTTTCAGCAATTTGATTCTTGCGTTTTTAAGAGCTCCCATATCCATTATCTAAGTTGTGTTTTTCTCTATTGCTGCATTTTTCCTTTTTGCTGAGTGTGAGAAATACAAAAGCTTTACAAGCAATTGTCAATTTACTGTGCTAAATCCCTTTTAAGCTTTGAGAAGAGTGAATCCATAGTTGAGCGAACTTCTATTCGAAGAGTGCAATTTGTGAAGAGTGACTTAAAGAGATCACCACAACTTGAGAAACTTGCAAAGCAATCACCTCCAATTGGAATTCTAGAACTTGCTGAAAGAGTGTCAAGAAGAGAAGTGCTGGGAGGAGTTTAAAATACCAAGCATGAAATCTATTTTATTATAATTCTTAATTGAAATGCTGCATTCTCTTAGTCTTGTGTTTGATGTTTGCAAGTAGTTCAAGGATAATTAGAACTATCTTAATTAATCTTCATTGCATTTAAGGGCAAATGAATGAGGGAATTCATTGTATTTAAAGGGCAAATGTATAAGGGAAATCATTACAAGTAAGGGTAAATGCATAAGGGAATTCAATGCATTTTAATGATAGATGAAATGAAGGACTTAAGGATAAAGGGGTTGTAAAAAGGGGATCAAATGTTTAAGGAGCTTAAGGGTAGCTTTACTTAACTTGCATTATATAAAGAAGGCTTTCTATATGCATTTGATTGAGTTTTGCATTTTTGTATGATCTTTGTATATGGAGAATACGTAGAGTAATTAATATCTACTAGAAGCGAAATTATGTCAAAACCAAGTATGGTCTCTAGCTTATGTTATTAGGTTAACTATGACAAGCTAACACTCCTAGGATAAAGATTTCCTAAATTAGGAGTTAGGATATATGCCACTTGTTGACTGGCTCATTTTTGAGTAGACTGATGGAGGTAGGAAGTCTAAGGTAAACTGAACCCATTGAAGGACATAGCCCACGCATAGAGTAAGGTAGCCCAAAGTCAAATCAGCCCTGAGTAGTGTAAGTGATAGATGACTTACTCAATCGTTTACTGAACCAGAATACTATGGCCATAGTAATGTAATGTACCTACATCCTCTTAGATCGGGAGATGATTACATTGTCAGTTCACCGTGATCCAATAAGTACATGCTAGTTTGGGATTGTGGGATACAAGAATCTAGTTATGTAGGACACACCACTATGCTCAGTTGGTTAACAAAATCGGTTACTCAACCAATCCTTTCGACGAAGGGAGGGCCATTCATTGAAAAATGAATGTGCGGGGCACCGCATTATTAGTCCGTGGTTGGCGGAAAAGCACCTGAGTGATGTTTCTCCTCCATAGCAGACATCTGAAGAACCAAGATTTGAAAGGGAAGATCCTGGACCGTCTTACTACTATTTGTGCAAAAGTTGTTTAAGATGTGTATGTATTCTTATGCTTTCGTACTCTGTTATTCACTTTGAAAAGGAAAAAGTTATTTTGTTATGAAAGGCTTTAAATTGTATTTATATGATGTATTTCAATTTGAACAGAAAGGAAAATTTTTATTACAGTGTTATTTACTCGTTTACTTTTATTATAAGCTGTAAAAATTAAGTTTTTATTCACATATAGGATAGGTCATTACAGATATCTTTTTCCAATAGGTCGATTCCCTCCATTTTGCCTTTTTAAATCATTTAAAATAATATAATGTTTGCACTTTAAGAACATTAAAATATGTCCTTAAAACTAGCATCCAATTAATTGAAATGGGCCCCTCAAGTCATAAAGTGCAAATATAACTTTATAACATAACATTAAAATATTAATTATTATTAAAGTTACCTTTAATAATAATTAAACGTTATAACTTAGGCAAAATTCCTTATCGCATCAATTCAACTGAATTTGGGAATCGACACTGCCAACATGTGAACTTCAAGTGCCCTGCTATAAATAGAAATGTTGGCTAGCTGACTTTGTAGAAACCCTAGGTTTCCCCTAATCCTGAATCTGGAAGTTTTAAGTTTGTTTTTCTGAAGTTTTGGGTTTTTGACTGTTTTTGACGTTATTGCATGAAATAAATGAACAGTACGGCTTTTCTAGAATTTAATATTAAATTCAAATAAAATGCTGGATCTTCAATATGCTCATGAAATACAATCTAGAATGATGGCGTTTCATCTATTATTCACTTGAGTTCATTACAATGTGGATCTGCTAACATGCACTAAAGAATACACCTTGTTAATGAGAGAAGAAAAACCTGGTAACAGCAATAAATGTCTGGTAATCTGGTACAGCTGAGATCATACATGTCCTTTCTCCCTCTGTTCTATGGTGGCAACTTGATCCAGACCTTTAGGCGCTTCCTATGCTGAAGAGTGCAGTCCAAGTTGAAAGGCGTTTTCTCCCAAAGCATGAACTCGCCCCTTTACTGCTGGTACGGCCAGAGTACAGGGAAGTACGGCCAGAAATACAGCATGCAGCAATTAATAAGTACGGCTCATTTATGGAAGATCCCTAGTAAGCACAAAGGTTGGCGCCTCAGCTTGATATTCACTCTGGTAGACTCTGCTAATCAAAACCCTCAGCATAACTTAGGGAAGAGACAGTACGGCTTGTGAGAGGTACGGCTGATCAGCATTGACTGATTTGTACGGCCCTCCTCTTTAAATCTCCAGAATATCAATATAATAAACCCTCTGGAATGGTGCGCCCTGATGCTTGGTGTTCTTCTGAAAGAATAAGATCTCTGGTACTCTGTAGATCAATAACTATGGAGCTCTGTGATTTACTCTGAATGAGAAAACCTCTGCTGGCAGTAAATCGGGTGATATCTCACACCTTCTGAACTGATTCAATGGAGATGGCTCGTTCTCCAACGAATTCGAGATGAAACCCTAAGGTCTTCACTCTCTGGCAAAGACTGGCAAATTTTCGAATCATCAAATGTCATAATGGCTCAACTTTCAAGGCAAAACCCTTTAATCTTCTCAAAAAGGCGAATTCCTTAATAATAGGGAATTTTAATATATTTCACTTTTAATCTTTTATTATTTCAATAGTTCTCCGACAAATATTTTAATATTTAATTAATCGTCAACTGGCCCCCTTTTAATGTTGGCGCACCCCTCAAGGCAATCACTTAAGTTATAATTATAAATTATAACTTTATAATATAATCATTAATTAATTAATATTTAATCAATGTAATTAAATATTAATATTTCTCCCGTTACTTATCCGTTTCCTGTTCCGTCTGATGCTGACGAACTCTCAAGTGATTCCTGATGCCGCCGGGCCATACTCTAAAAATAGCAGTGGTCCCACATCGGCCAGAACTTAAAATAGCAACTTAAAAGTCTCCGATCGAGCCCAAACTAAAGCCAATAGACCGAACTCAAGCACCGGGACACCGGGAAATAAAGCCTCAAACGCACTTCTCTAACCACTCTCACCACGAGGGTCCAAGGATAGGCCAATTCACTATCACCGACAAGCTATGCCAGATATGATACCGCTTTCTCCCTAAAATTGCTTGACCCCAAGCAATCTCCACTGCAAACAAACTCCAATCCTCGGAAGGCCCAAAAAGGAAAACTGTGTAATGTCCCACACATCTCGAACTATCTCCTGTAGCATCATCAAACTCAACTGCGCAATCAATGCCTGGATCCCAAACCCAGAGTGAAAATCTGTCGTGACGGTCCTCCTCAGGCTGCCACTGCGCTCTACAGTCTCCAACTTCACCATGCTGAGAATAGTAAAGTGACCCATTGGGACCCAACCCATACTCGATGCCAAAGCTGTCGCCACCGGAATCCCAATACAATCTGAATCCACATCCATCCGTCATGTCATATTATAGTATTGACTGTCATAACAATCCATCACCATCAATATAAGTTACTGCTGCAGTTTGAATCATTTGTGCAAGTTTATTTGTGTTGTCTAAGTGTAAATAATTACTATTGTTTGGATATAGTTTGGTGAAGTTTGTGTTTATGTTATTTGGTGGATTTTGTCATTTGTGCCCAACGAAATAATCTGGAAAGGGGCATGAAACTAAGCTAGCTCACTTCACTTGGTGTTTGTTGTACCAAGGTCTTCCTATAAGGACCCCTCTTGCTCACATAGGCATTCCCACTCCTAGTTGTCCTTTTTGTGGTCAATTTGAATCCCTCAAGCACCTCTTCTGGTTTTGCCCCCGAGCTCAAGAGGCTTGGAACTAGATTCATTACTTCTTCAGGCCCAGATCTAACACACTTTCAAGGTGAAAATCTTATTCAGTATTTGGAAAGATAGAAATGTTGCATTGTTTAATCGCAGCATTGTTAATGACTATTTTTCTTTGTATTCTAAAGCTATAATTTTCTCTAATGTTATTATGCAGATTCAAGTAGCGCATCTCTAGGAATTGTTAGATTACTCGGGTTATGCCCCCTACACTATTGCTTGGGTTCCTCCCGACTCCACTTCTCATGGGCGTCGGCATCGACATAGCCACTCATCTAAGCGAAATAGTCGTGGAGACGGTGGGTATCGCTTGCATGGTCCTATGCCTCTGAATCCCAAGGACTCTACTTCCTGTGGAGGATGGTCTTAGCCCTCTCGCCTACCCTCTCCTAGGCAAGACTTTGGCTGGCCGAACACCAACAAATTTCCCCGTGTGTTGCTTGCCATCTCTCTAGTTCACACTCAACTGAATCTTGCAAAGAATTCTGAAGATAATGCTCTCACTAGGTGGGAGCCAATTGATGAATCTACCCCCGGTATTGTTTGGGGAAAACCTAATGATCAAGATCCTCCTCCCCCTGGCATAGCCATGGCTACTTAATTGTGATTCTAGACTCAGCCCTTTTGTTTTTGTAGTTATGTTTTAGGGCTAGGCCCTTTTGATAGACTCATGGGTGTGCCTCTCTACCACCCTCCCCCTTTTTTGTGAATATTGTATTATTTTATTTTAAATTAATACAAACTTAAATAGGATATATTCATCAAAAAATCTATAAAGAAGCATGATATCACCAAACATTAGGTGATAATGGATCAACACACGTAACACTTCATCAAAGAATGCACAAACAACTATCCCATAGTTCTTGTTTTAGTGACAAAATACTGAAATGTCCACTTGCAAGCATATCAACACCTTTGTTGAGTGATCCACCCAAATAGTGGAAAAGAGCACCGACCATCACAATTGTTGTATGTGCTTAATTAAACATATTTTAAGGCAAAGTGCATTTTGATGCATGATGGGATCCCTATGGACACCAGAATTCCATCAATTGCTGCCCCTCCAAGCATCATGTCATCATCATTGGAGCACGAGGCCCTAAAATGCAAAGATGATAAAGGCAAAGGGATCAGCACAACACCACCAAAGAAGAGAAGGGTTTTCAACCCTAATAACCCAATTATCATTTGCATATAGGAAAGTGAGAGGTAGAAGTGCAAGCAACAAGAGAATAGTGCCAAATCAAGCAAAGCACACCAGCTCAAGAGCAAGTAACTCACACCAATCCAAATGAAAAACTTGCTATTAACAAGGGAAACAGCCCAAAAAAGGTATAAGATGCAAAAGCATAAAATGAAGAGGTTGCACATACTCATGTGTAGACCAAAGACTCTAGCAACAATCCCAATAGTCACTAATGGCCACATCTAAACAACCATCTGCAAATCAACTTGCCAGCCCATCATTATTGCTCGATCAATAAGAAATGAAGTTGAGATTGATTTATGCAAAAATCATGGAGAATCCAATAGTTTCTTATATCAACTGATTCTGCAATGTAGAAAATTTAGTCACTAATGGAAACAGCCCAAAAAGGTATAAGATGCAAAAGCATAAAATGAAGAGGTTGCACATACTCATGTGTAGACCAAAGACTCTAGCAACAATCCCAATAGTCACTAATGGCCACATCTAAACAACCATCTGCAAATCAACTTGCCAGCCCATCATTATTGCTCGATCAATAAGAAATGAAGTTGAGATTGATTTATGCAAAAATCATGGAGAATCCAATAGTTTCTTATATCAACTGATTCTGCAATGTTCCTTTCTGAGTATACCAATTGAAATGATTATGATATTTTTTAGTTTGTGCGCATGAATTGTATATGCAATAGCACACATTAAAGGTACACTGATAAATACAAGATAGAAAATTTAGCAACAATATGAGCATGGATTGATTTTGATATCTGTAGATTTATATGTAGAAAGAAGGAAGACCACGATCCTATAGCTCATGATGCAGGTGTTAATACTTGATGTCACCACCTTTTGTGAGCCTTTTACTAGATGTGCTAACTTTTATGTTTGATTATATTTTTTGTGATGGCGGATAACATCAAATGTTACCCTTTATAGTATATAATGTGGTTTTTGTTGTACTTTTACCAGGCCACCAAGGTTTTTGTCATAGAAAACTTATATTTTCTATTATCATGACAGATAATTCACAATCTGAAAATTAAACAATAACGCATTTATTTAACTTGTTAATCCAAATGTGTAACATAATGAAAAGTAAATTACAAACCACAAAAGTAGATACCTTATATTACGAATTTCTTTATTCACATCTTTTATCATGTCACTATAAAATGGTATGTGAATCACATCATCATAATCAAGAAGAACCTGTACAATGAACCAATATATAAGAATCAGTGTATTTCTTATTTAAGATCTGTATTGTCTCATCTTAAACATGGTATGGTTCAATATCCTTTTAAACAAAAGCTTGTGTCTTGTGCATAGATATTAAGCATTAAGATTTCTTTAAAATTCATAGATGGTATATTCTATCCATCAACGCTAGTTACTTGTCAAACTTAACATTAATGTTCAAAAATGATACAAACATTTCTGCCACAGGAAATTAAGTGCCTAAGGGAGAAATTTTTTAGTATTTATGAAATCTGAAAGGTGATGTCATGCAATTTGTTAAGATATACAAATTAATAGTACCAATGCCTGGCTTGATATTGATGTTCAACTTATAATTTTGTCCTGAATAAATGGTTAGAATCTAGTATTACACCTGGATATCTCTGACGACTATTTTGTGGTATTTTTTATGGCAGAACATCACAAATTAAAGTCTTGTATTAGGCACTTTGATAATTTTCAAGGCTCTGCACAGAATACAATGTGTTCACAAAAGATTATGGATGGGAAAACTGTATTAAAGGGATAGGTTACAGCAACAAATTACAGGTAAGGATATAAGCATGCATTTATGACAGTCAAGGATATATGTTGAATGCATTAACTTTAATGAGCATGTATTGAATAGAACATATATGGAAAAACTGCACTTATCAGTCTCAAAATGCACCGAGACTTAAAAATATGGAAAAGATTGAATAGAGGTAACAAAATCTGTAATAATCCAGACCAATTTTTTTTCAAATTTTGCCAAGTACACAACAATACAGAAAGCACTCGTTAGGGTTAGATAAATCAAACCAGCAGTTACAATATAACTCTTTGCCAAGAATGCGCACTCAATCTCAACAAGAGAGAGGCTGTCATATGGCAAGAGGATAGTCAATACAATAAATCAGAACTGCAACTGAAAGTAACTCAACACCAAGTATGTGCTACCCAAACCAGAATGGAATGAGGCGACCATTTGGTGGAGATTTAAAGAAATACAAATGCAACTTCGAATAAACTCAACACCCAGAATGTGCTTTCAAACCCGGAGTGGGAATGGAGCTACCATAGGGCGGAGATGAAAGATATTACAATGCAATTCAACTGTAGATAGGCGGCAAGCCAGCCTCTTCCACTTATTCAGTGGGCAGTTACAAATATGAGATTAGCAAGAATAAGAAAGATGCTGACAGTACTACTGTTCAGCTTACAATATCAGAGATTTATCTGTTAAGCACAAGATAAGAGTGTTCCCAATGCTGCAACAAAGTACAATGCTTTCCTTAATACTCTCAATGTCTCTCCTTTCAAAACCTAACTCAAATGATAGATTTTATGCAAGCTGTTATGACAGAACCAAGACTGAAAATGATAACCAGCAGTACAGTAACTCAGTGAAATGCACACAACTCACTCAAAACTGACCCAAATGACTTCAAATCTGATGCAATAGACCCTCAAGAAGATGGCGCCTAGCTTAGTTATGAGAAGGGACAGCTAAAAGTGGCTATTAATTAATGGCACGGATCCCAAAGCACTCCAGAAAGTAGGGCTTTCAAGAAATGACGAATTTGCTTTATAAAATCAGAAACTTCATTAAAAATCCCACAAATTTGCAAAGGGTCGCCCCAAGTAGAGAAGATGATATGACCAACACCCAGAACAATATCTTTTTTTATTTTTGATATATGAATGAAACTTCGAATCAGCTATGATATTCAGCAACATCCAGAATATGATAGAAATGCAAGTACTCAGCTACAAAATGCAAGATCATCAAAACAATGCAAAACCTCACTACAAATTCACTCAAAACAAGCAAACCTCTCTACTAGGTGCTATCTCTCAAGCACGAAGTCGAGCCCAAGCTAGGAGGCATTCATTCCTCGAAGCAATCCAGCAACCATTTCGGCAGCATAACAATGCTCAAGATATCAGATGTTGAAAATGAAGACCAAGACCTCCTTTTATAAACTTGTGATGACTTTCCAGAAGCTTCTAGAAACCCTAATTTTCAAATTTGAAGTAACTCCTTTTCCCTCCAAAGATGGCATCCCTTTTCTCAAGGCAATTTAACTTTTTAATTTATTTTAAAATCTTCACTTCATAAAAAGGCGTCCTCTTTTAAAGCATTGTTTTTGGCCTTAAGAAAAATATTAAATCATCAGCATGAGGCGCCACCCTTCCAAGTCCCCTTTTTAAGAACAACTTAAAGTTGTTTCACTAGACCAAGGGGTCACAATAATAAAATATAACATTAAAGTATAATATTTTAAAATCAACTGGATATCTCACCAAAAATGCTTCCCAAGGTCAAGATTGATCGAACCAAATGAACATACTGAAGATGAGAGCCAACCGAGCCGAAGCCAACAGGACCACTGCCAGAAATAGAATTTACTAAAAATAGTAAATTCTCGAAAGTGCTCAGAATGCCAAACCGAAACCACCAACGCGAAGCTCTCAGAAAACCCAGAAGGAATCCGCAATCCAAGTTCAACATTTCCAAGTGCAAGCTCCGCAAAAGGACGAAAACATCCTCCAAGAAGTTTGGAAACCCTGATTCAAGCCTCTGCTTAGCCTACGAGTTCCCAGAAATAGGCTAAAACCAAATGAAGAGCGTAGGGCTAAATTGGGGACATTACAGTCCGCCCTTCCCAAAATTGGTTGTCCCCAAGCAATGTCACCCCAACTCTAGAGAAACTCAAACTACACCAAACCAAACCAAGTACAATCCCAGGGTCCCATATCCGTCTGAAGGAGGACCCACCATGCTGATGCTGCACCATTCTGATCCCATCAATGAAAACATCATGCCAGTGCTGCACTAACCTCCCTTGTAACTCCAAAATGTTACCAACCAAGATTCTCAAATTGAAAAATCTTAAAGGACTGAGATCAATTTCATGCAATGTCTCATGTTCAAAGTGCTCCGAGTCAAAAATATCAACCATACCAATGTCTATCACAATCCTAGGCAAAAGGAAAGATAGTCTACTCAACTCAAAATCAATCTCCTCAGCATACCTCCTCATGGTAACAAACGAAGTCATGACTGCAAATGTGACATTTTTGAATCTTCTTGCAAAGAGGAAAACAATCCTTTGCAAGAGCTCAACAAACTCATACTCACGTCTCCTCATGGAGCTACTATGCACCAATTGAATTATATTGATACCATGAAGACTACATAAAACTCTCATAGTTCCAACCTCATGAATCTCAGAATGATGAATCAAAACAAGTGGTGGTTCGCTGTCCTGAACCCACAATGAGAGAGAACTATCAAAGTTAACATCACAAGCCTCCATAAGATGAACCCCGAGAATAGAACTGGTGTGAAGGAACAAATAGTCTCTGCTGTTCAAGGCTAAAGTCAGCGAAGAGCAATCTGATTTTAATGCCTCACACAAGAAAAAACAGCAGCACCAAAGAAATTCCCAAGTGTGAGTGTATGATATTGTCCATGTCCCCTTCTAGGTGACATCTCGGATGGCAGGGATTGGCCTATCATGGAGCCCTCGTGACGATGAATTTGGATGGGGGTCACTTAGGAGCTGCTTCGGCCGGTCGGCGGGGATTGTCCGATTGGTCTTTAGTTAGCTCAATCGGAGGATATTCGCAATTACTATTTTATGATTCTTAGCGGTGATGTGGAATACTATTTTAAGTTAGGCATTGGCTGACATCGGGGATTCACTCGATACATCGACATCCGGTGGATCGATGTCGGGTTAAACAAGGGAGATATTAATATTTGATCGTATTGATTAAATATTAATTAATTAACGTTTATAATATAAAGTTATAATTTAATATTATAACTTAAGTGAATTCCTTGAGGGGGTGCGCCATCATGAAGAAAGGGGCCAGTTTGATATTTTAATTAATAATTAAATATTCAGTGGAGAACTATGGAGAAATGAAAATATTAAAATATGAATATTTCGTTAAAACCCTATTTTCAAGGGGATCGCACTTTTCAGTGTATTTGAGGGTTTGCCTTGGGAATTGAGCCCATTATGTGATTATTGAGTTTTGAAAACTGATCAATTTTGGTCTGAGCCTGAGACTTAGGGTTTCATGTTCGTTTGCCTTGGGGAACGCGCCATCTCCAACGGAAAGCAATTCAGAGAGTGTGGAATACCACTTGATTTATTGCCACAGAGGTTTTCTTCTCCAGAGAAAACTACAGAGCTTCAGATATTGTATTTGTCAGAGATTCTTCAGAGGTTTTCATCCAGATACCATTTGTTCATCAAGGCGCCCATCTCAGAGATCCAAACTTTGCTTATTGGAGAAGTCCGTACCATATTTAATGCTGATCTGACAGGCCGTACATCTCTGTCAGGCCGTACCAGCAATAAAGGACGTGTCTTCTGTCTAACTCATACGCCTATCATTAGCTCTCATTCATTCACCATCTGGAGGCGCTGGGAGTTGCTGGAGACTTGGGGAATCTACAGACTGGAGAAAGACCAAGCATTCATGATAGCCGTACAATTCTGTACCTTCAGCCGTACCAGGAAAAATCAGGTTCTCTTCATGAATAAAATTCATTCTTTACTTTGCATGTTTCAAAATCGCATTGTACTGTTTCCAGTGGATGAAATAAAAGAGGCGCATTCATCATAGCTTGTATTTACTACCTTATTGAGGATCTAATATTTTATTAGGAATTTATTTTAAATTTCTGTCAAAGCCGTACTGTCATTAAATGCATTGAAAACACAAAAAAATTGCAAAAACTTCAAAACGTCAGAAAAACCTAAAGATATCAGTTAGAGCATTGTTAGAGGGAAACCGGGGGTTTCTACAGTGGTATCAGAGCTTGATTCTGCCATCCTAGGGTTTAGCCATCACATGCGGCCAGAGGTTACCGGCACATACGAGGGTATTATACCTTGACGTGCAGCAGTTGAGCAGCGGTTTGAGCAGGCGGCCGAAATCATGGTAGCGGGGAATGATAGAGGAAAACGAGATATACCTGGGGCGAATATCCCGCCGGAACAACCGAGATCGAGGATGATCGAAGGTCTTACTCACACTTCGAGATCTTACGTCGCGGAACAACGTCGATCGGCGATGTATTACGGCCGAGTAGAGCAGCTGAGATTAGGGACTTCGAGGAGACTGTCACCACATCGTGACGATGACAGGAGTGATGCTGGGTCACGGAGAGCACCTAGGACAGTGTCACGGACAGCTGATAGGCCTACAAGGCCTACGTTCACGAGACAGGATCCCGATGAGGCTATGCCAGAGGAGGATCGGGATGATTTGTTTGCTGATAACCTTATGGCAGCAAACGAGGAGTGGGAGTTGATACCTCCTGCAGTCAGAGAACGGATCACTTTTGACCGTTTTATCACACAGAGGCGTGAACACAATAGGGCTCGTCAGGATTGGAGACCCCGACAGCAGAATAATGACCTCAAACATGCAACTAACAGGTTGAATCTGGTAATGTTTGATGGCAGTGGGAAGATGACAGCCCAAGCTTGGATTAGCAAGCTTGATACATTCCTTACCTTGCGTCCGATGGCTGAGAGAGACGCTATCCGTTACGCTACACTGCACCTCGAGGGAGTAGCATATGACTGGTGGCATCACGGTATGGTGACGCTACATCATGATAGGATCACTTCATATCAGGAGTTCGTAGACAGGCTGGTTGAGAGATTTGATAGGAAGGATCCGGAGACTTACTTCAGAGATTTGGCACAGTTGAGGCAGAGTGGCAATCTCGAGACATACATCAGCGACTTTCAGAGACTTTCCGTCATGGTTCCGAGCATATCTGAGAGGCGGTTGGTAGTTCTCTTTATGGAGGGTTTGTCAGAACCACTTAAAGGCTGGATAAAAGCCTTTGATCCTCCATCATTACAGGAGGCGATGAGGAAGGCACGTAACATGGAGTTCGCAGCCCCGGCAAATAAATTTAACTCCAGAGGTTCTTCATCGTTCCGAGATAACAAGGGCTTTAATAAAAACAATGATAAATCTGATTATAACAAAAACAGATCAGATTATAGAAACGATTCGAAGGGTAAATCATCCTTCCCACCCTTGGATCGTGAGGCCCTGAATGACCTTCGCAGGAAAAAGTTATGCTTTTACTGCAAGGGACCGTATGATGCCAATCACGATTGCCCTCTAAGACCTAAGGGCAAGGCGAATCGTGTTATGTGGGCATACTATGAAGACTCAGAATCAGAAAATTCAGAGCAGCCTGAGCATTCAGATGAGTCAGAGACAGAGACTCCAGAGCATAGAGTGGAGGTAGAGCCCGAGCTTCAGATACAGGAGGGCAGATTGTCTAGCATTCAGCAGGAGGGTTCTTTCCGGCTCCGTGGTGTATTAGCAGGTCAGAGGGTCATTACCCTATTGGATACAGGAGCTACGCATAATTTTATTGATGCTAGGTTCGTTGAGAAACGAGGGCTTATCACAGAGGAGTTTGAGGGCATCAGAGTCAAAGTGGCGGATGGGTACACTTTGAGATGCGAACGCATGATTAGAGATCTTCCATTACGCTTGAACAACTATGAGTTCAAGGCAGATTACTATGTTGTCAATATGGGAGACATCGATTTAGTATTGGGAATGAAGTGGTTGCACTCACTGGAGGAGGTCACACTTCGTCTCAAGGATATGGAAATACGTTTTGAGGTCGACGGGAAGACTCACATTCTTAAGGCAATACGGGACAGCGACCTTAAAACAATTTCTTTTCGCCGAATGGAGCGGCTCATGCGTCATGACATGGTAGAGTGGGCTGCCGAGTGTCATTTAGCACCTTTACAGGAGGGACAGCAAAAGACAGAGTATCATCCGGACATTCAGAAGATCAGAGTCAAGCATGATAAGGTGTTCAGTGATATTCCGCCAGGTAGACCTCCAGATAGAGGGATAGAGCACATTATTGAGCTCGAGGAGGGTGCAAAACCCATCATGATAACTCCTTACAGGCATCCGAAAAGATTGAAGGATGAGATTGAGAAGACCATAAAGGAGTTATTGGCTATGGGTCACATTAGACCTAGTAAGTCGCCGTTCGCTTCTTCTGTTGTATTGGTGAAGAAGAAGGATGGAACGTTGCGCATGTGCATTGATTACAGGGTCCTGAATAAGAGGACAATCAAAAACAGATACCCGATACCGAGGATAGATGAGTTGATTGATGAGCTTCATGGGGCATGTTATTTCACGAAGATTGATTTACGGTCGGGTTATCACCAGATTAGAGTCCGTGAGCAGGACATAGAAGGCGCCTTCAGATGTCATTGTGGAGCACTCCGAGTTCGTGGTGATACCATTTGGAGCTCACTAGCAGCGCCCGACTACCTTCTGATCACCCATGAGCAGGTATTTCATTCTTTCTTGAGGGAGGTTTGTGTTGGTTTCTTCATTGTATTCGATGTCTGATCGGACTTGGCGAACTTTTGGCTCATTTGGAAGCTATTGAGCATCTTGGAGAGGAGTCCTTATCGCCAAAGAAGGAGTCCAAGTGCGACTCAAAGGGATGACCAATTACTATACCTTAGATCATATTATCGGTCTGCGAATGGAATACTTGAGATGGATCGAAGATCAGCATTGTTGATTAGCCCACAGCCGAACACGACCTGATTGAGAGGGTTTCAGTTGTGTGTGGATTCTATGGTCATTGAATGGTTATTCCACGACTATCACGATAGATAGCGGAATTTGATGAAGAAGGGGGCGTTTGTTTGGACTTCCGAAGCACAGGAGTGTTTTGAGAAGTTCAAGGAGTTGATAACCACTTGCCCTGTTTTGGCACTGCCGGACTTTACGAAGCCGTTTGAGCTTCAGTGTGATGCATCAGGTGAGGGCATTGGTGCGGTGCTTATGCAGGACAAGCACCCGCTAGTTTATGAGAGCCGCAAGCTCAGAGGACCCGAGAGGTTGTATAGCATATACGACAAAGAGATGCTCGCGATTATGCATGCCTTAGCTAAATTCAGGCAATATCTTGTTGGCAGCAAGTTTTGCATCAAGACTGATCATAACAGTCTTAGACACTTTTTAGGGCAGCGAGATCTCAATGACAGACAGCAGAAGTGGGTCAGCAAGCTGCAGGCTTATGACTTTGATATTTTATATATCAAAGGTACTCAGAACGTAGTGGCAGATGCATTATCACGGAGACCGTATTTAGGCACTATGGTTCAGATTGCAGAGGATTGGAGGCATTTGATAGTGGCAGAGTATGCCAAGGACAGTTGGGCCTCCAGCATTGTCGAGGGATCAGCAGTAGATACCAGGTACACACTTGTGAATGATTTGATCATTTACAAGCACAGGATATTTTTGATTTCCGGTTCTGAGGTGAAGAACATGGTTATGAGGGCCTTTCATGATATTCCCACAGCAGGACATCCCGGTTACTTCAAGACTTACAGGCAGATACGGGAGAGGTTCACGTGGAAAGGTCTCAAGAGAGATGTTCTTCGGTATGTGCGTGAGTGCCCTGTTTGTCAGCAGAACAAGCAGGAGAATACTCACCCGGCAGGTTTACTACAGCCACTTCCGATTCCTGACAGGAAGTGGGATTGCCTGTCGATGGATTTTATCACGGGCTTGCCTAAAGCCCAAGGGCGTGATTGCATATACGTGGTTGTGGATGGAAACTACGAAGTATGCCCACTTCTTTCCGATCTTACGGCGGTACCACCCGACTACAGGCGCGAGAAGGTGTTCTTCGAATGAGACTTCATGGGTTGCCACCGGAGCATCGTCAGTGACAGAGATAGCCGGTTCCTTAGTAACTTCTGGCAGGAGGTCTTCAGGCTTTGCGGGACCGAGCTTACACCGAGCACCAGTTACCATCCACAGACAGATGGACAGACGGAGATAGTAAATAAGTGGGTGGAGGGATATCTCAGGAACTACATAGCAGGGCAGCAGAAGGCGTGGGTCAAATGGATACATTTGTGTGAGTATTGCTACAACTCGACATTCCATATGACCATTCAGATGTCACCCTTCATGGCGCTATATGGGTATGAGGTGCCGAGTTTCCACTTGATACATTATTGAAAGCGGCAGTAGAGTGCAGTCTGCGGGGGTTGAAAGTTCTTGAGAGAGTCCGGAGGACTTACTATGAGGGCTCTCAAGGAGAATATTGCAAAGGCCCAGAATCAGCAGAAGCAATACGCAGATCAGAAGAGGACGGAGAGGCATTTCGAGGTTGGTGATATGGTTTACCTCATGCTTCAGCCCTACCGTCAGTCCACTCTTAGGAAGAGTGGGTCAGAGAAGCTTAAGCCGCGCTATTACGGTCCTTTCAGGATCCTGAGGAGAGTTGGCGAGGTGGCTTACGAGCTTGAGCTTCCAGCTGAGAGCAGGGTACACAATGTATTTCATGTGTCACGCCTCAAGAAGGCGTTGGGTCATCGTGTTGTACCATCTGCAGTGTTACCACCCTTAGATGATGAGGGTAAGTTGATTCTAGTACCTGAGTCCATCCTGGAGTACAGGGGGAGACAGTTGCGTCGGAGGACTATCAGGGAATATACGGTAAAAATGGAGATTGCGGTTGAGGATGCGACATGGGAGGCGAAGAGGTGCGGCATCCGGCATTGAGATTGCTTGAGGACAAGCAATTTCGGAGAAATTTGTCATGTCCCCTTCGGTGACATCTCGAGATAGCGGGATTGGCTATCATACGACCCTCGTGAGCCGATGGGCTGGATAGAGAGTCACCGAACTGCTTCGGCTTGATCGGCGAGGGATTGATCCGGTTGTCTTCGTTCTGGCTCCAATCGAGGAGGGATATTCGCGAGAATTGCTATTTTTAGCGGAGTTCTTGGCGAGGGAAGCGATGTGGGACCAACTGCTATTTTATGATTGGTATTGGCGGCATCAGGAATCACTTCAGAGTTCGTCAGCATCAGACGGATCGATCATCGGGTTAGAAACGAGGGAGATATTAATATTTGATCGTATTGATTAAATATTAATTAATTAACGTTTATAATATAAAGTTATAATTTAATATTATAACTTAAGTGAATTCCTTGAGGGGTGCGCCATCATGAAGAAAGGGGCCAGTTTGATATTTTAATTAATAATTAAATATTCAGTGGAGAACTATGGAGAAGTGAAAATATTAAAATATGAATATTTCATTAAAACCCTATTTTCAAGGGAATCGCACTTTTCAGTGTATTTGAGGGTTTGCCTTGGGAATGGGAATTGAGCCCATTATGTGATTATTGAGTTTTGAAAACTGATCAATTTTGGTCTGAGCCTGAGACTTAGGGTTTCATGTTCGTTTGCCTTGGGGAACGAGCCATCTCCAACGGAAAGCAATTCAGAGAGTGTGGAATACCACTTGATTTATTGCCACAGAGGTTTTCTTATCCAGAGAAAACTACAGAGCTTCAGATATTGTATTTGTCAGAGATTCTTCAGAGGTTTTCATCCAGATACCATTTGTTCATCAAGGCGCCCATCTCAGAGATCCAAACTTTGCTTATTGGAGAAGTCCGTACCATATTTAATGCTGATCTGACAGGCCGTACATCTCTGTCAGGCCGTACCAGCAATAAAGGACGTGTCTTCTGTTTAACTCATACGCCTATCCTTAGCTCTCATTCATTCACCATCTGGAGGCGCTGGGAGTTGCTGGAGACTTGGGAATCTACAGACTGGAGAAAGACCAAGCATTCATGATAGCCGTACAATTCTGTACCTTCAGCCGTACCAGGAAAAATCAGGTTCTCTTCATGAATAAAATTCATTCTTTACTTTGCATGTTTCAAAATCGCATTGTACTGTTTCCAGTGGATGAAATAAAAGAGGCGCATTCATCATAGCTTGTATTTACTACCTTATTGAGGATCTAATATTTTATTAGGAATTTATTTTAAATTTCTGTCAAAGCCGTACTGTCATTAAATGCATTGAAAACACAAAAAAATTGCAAAAACTTCAAAACGTCAGAAAAACCTAAAAATATCAGTTAGATCATTGACAGAGGGAAACCAGGGGTTCTCTACAATATGAGCATAGAGTTGCAAGGTAACACCTCAAAAATGGCCGGAAAACATACTAGAGCAATCTCCATCTGAAAACTACCACCTCGTTGGCAAGTGGTGATGGAAAAACTCTCCAAACGAGAGTAACTCCACAAGTAACAGGGCTGGTCTGCCTCCAACCAGCAAGCACAAGTCTCAAAATCTGCTCTTGTCTTAGCCAAGGATCAACGCCAAGAGCAACCAATTGTTCCTCTTTCCAATCCATACTCAAAATTTCTCTCCAATCCATTTGTCGATGAACAAACGGAACCATCAAGGGGCTGGTAAAGAAAGTCACAACATCATTAATACTGAAATTTTGATCCTTATCCTTCAAAAAGTCCTTCTTTCCACAAGTAATAAGCTCTATCAACCCATATTGAGAATCCCAAGCATGGATACCCAACTGAAAGTGATTTCCAACATACTGAAAAGAAAACTCAACACATTCCCAAATGCTAATAAGGATCAAGTGCATACTGAAGAGATTGATGCCTCCGCTAGTGAACCTTTGAAGCCTATCCATGAAAGCTTCAACAACATTGGAGCATGAACTATTAAATGACTTCAAATCCAAATCCAAAAATAGACCAATATGTGCCAAAGTATTGTTCAACCAAAGGGATGGATTGACAAGCATGCAAACACCAAGTTCTGGTCCATCTTCATTCCCTTCTTCATGAGTAACAAGACTAAAATCTTCGCTTCTTGCTGCTGTACTGAAGTTACCAGCAGCTACCAAATCTTGCCTTGTTAACACCTTGGTGTCGAAGATGTTGAAATCTCCTCGAATCAACACTTCCCATGTATAGACTTCATCCTCAAACCCACTTATGCATTCATTACTAATCAACAGACGTGGCACTTCCTCATGGAGTGATATCGAGGCATCCAAGCACTGGAAACCAAACTCAGTTTCATTCTCCATTTCATCCTCTACTTCATAGAGAGGATTATCATAACTTTTCTCATCACCTTCTTGAAAAAGAGGATTGTCATAAACTTGAAAGTCATTCCTTTCATCTTGCTGCTCCAAATCTGCACATGCAACCTTTGATTTTCTTGTGAAACCTTCAAGATCAAACTCCTCTCGAAGACTATCAATCTCATCAATTACTTGCTTGATTTCTCCAGCTCTTCGTGCATCCTCTTGCTCCTTGAAAAGTTTGAAATCTGCAAACTGGTCTTCAACCTTTCTTAGAGCCAACTGAGTTTCTTTCAACTTGTCCTTTGTTGATTTAAGCTCCAAAGTGAGCTCATCAACCATACTCTCCCTTTCTTCGAAAACAATGAAGGCCTTCTTTGCAGATTCAACGGCATGATCTCTATCTTCAATCAAGCCTATGTACTCAGACTTCATGGTCTCCAAGGAATCTTTGATTAGTTGCAAATTGGGAAGAGCAACTTCATAACTCCTCTTTGTCTCTCTTCAACTGAGCCTCCCAAATAAGCCCTTCAATCAGACTATGTGTGCGATCAAATCTAGATAGAGCTCGCACTTCATCTTCAACGGACACCTCAGGTTGGCCTTCACACTCATAAGAATGCGAAGATGGTGAATTGCTGATAGGCTGTAACTGAAAATCAGAACTTCGTTTCACGCTTTTGCTGCCCTCATTGTTGCTCCAACATTCTTGTACTTCACCACCAACTAGTGGGGAATGCTCAATGTCTTGGGAAACATCATACTCCACTAAGCCTTCAACTCGTTGATTGCAATCAGCTTCATGCCTTGATAAATCAGATTTGTGTTTGGTAATTCCTCCAAACCTTTCATCTTCAAGAGCCATATGGCCCTCAAACTCTGTTTCCTCTTCCATGTTACTTTGATCAAACTTGAAAGCAGCCCCAAACTTAAGCATATTAACACCATTGTCTGCTGATAGAGAACCCTTATCAAGTTCCATTTCTTCATCCGGATCAAAGGGAAATTCATCCCATACCGGTTTGTCATCACTAAGTGCCCTCACACCTGGATCCCAAATGGTGAGAGGTTGATTGTTTTGATCACAAAAGAAGTGTTCTTTGTGCAACATTTGGATTGTTGATTCTTGGAATAGGTCAACTCCCAAATCACTAAAGCTGATATCTTCATAAATACCTCCCTCCAATGGTTGGGTTTGAAGTTCAAACCCAAAACCACCCTTAACACTGTCACTGAAATGAAGTAAGGAATCTTTAGAGCTAGCTGTTTGAAATTTTTTATCATCCTTATCTTCAATGAACCTATCATCTATAGGTATGTTTCTGATCTCATCATGAACAGTCCTATGCATGCCATAAAGGTCTTCTTGATCACTTGTAATAAATTCATCTTGTGAAAACTCTTGAGGAGTTTGAACAGCAACAAGAGGAAAACTATCCATCACTAAATCTTCAACAAGAGGAGGTACAAACACCTCGAAATCATTACCAACATCCTCTATGAAGCCCTTAGTCTCAAAACCTTCATGGGATGAATCCAAATTAGGATTCAAGTCTGCTGCTATATTCTTCTCACCGAACTGATCTACATCACTTGCTATCACATGCAAGTCAAGGGGCGTATTATGGGGCTCTTCCACACAATCTTCAACTGTCACGGTTTCTCTTTCGAGCTCACGATCATTTTGTGGTGACATGAGCACCTTGCTTGTGCCATCTTCAATACTAGTTGACTGATTTTTCCCTTCAACTTGCATATTTGTGGGCTGCAAACCACAAACAAGCACTTTTGCTTCTTTCTTGAACCCTTCATCAATGGAATGTTCTTTTTCTTTCATTGTTCTTCTAATGTAATTAACCACACCCAATTTTCCGGGTTTCAAAACCAACACACAATTCAAGTAGGAGTCAAAAGAAACATCGTTCTTAAACTCATTTGTCATATTCTGATATTCCTCATGGAGCATGGAAGCTTCATGTTCACATTGCCTTTGGTACTGTTCGGCATACTCAATGCAATCCCTTGCGGCCAAACTAACCTTTCCTTCCTCAAATGCCATATTCAAATCTGACTTCTCCCAATTCCTGGACCTCAGAAAACGCAACATATTCAGAACTTGAACGGAACTCTGTTCTGACCTCTGGTGTAGAAGCTGATTTCTCTGTCAAGTGAACTCTGATGGGCACAGGATGGCAGGATCTTGGCTCTGATACCACTGTAATAATCCGGACCAATTTTTTTCAAATTTTGCCAAGTACACAACAATACAGAAGGCACTCGTTAGGGTTAGATAAATCAAACCAGCAGTTACAATATAACTCTTTGCCAAGAATGCGCACTCAATCTCAACAAGAGAGAGGCTGTCATATGGCAAGAGGATAGTCAATACAATAAATCAGAACTGCAACTGAAAGTAACTCAACACCAAGTATGTGCTACCCAAACCAGAATGGAATGAGGCGACCATTTGGTGGAGATTTAAAGAAATACAAATGCAACTTCGAATAAACTCAACACCCAGAATGTGCTTTCAAACCCGGAGTGGGAATGGAGCTACCATAGGGCGGAGATGAAAGATATTACAATGCAATTCAACTGTAGATAGGCGGCAAGCCAGCCTCTTCCACTTATTCAGTGGGCAGTTACAAATATGAGATTAGCAAGAATAAGAAAGATGCTGACAGTACTACTGTTCAGCTTACAATATCAGAGATTTATCTGTTAAGCACAAGATAAGAGTGTTCCCAATGCTGCAACAAAGTACAATGCTTTCCTTAATACTCTCAATGTCTCTCCTTTCAAAACCTAACTCAAATGATAGATTTTATGCAAGCTGTTATGACAGAACCAAGACTGAAAATGATAACCAGCAGTACAGTAACTCAGTGAAATGCACACAACTCACTCAAAACTGACCCAAATGACTTCAAATCTGATGCAATAGACCCTCAAGAAGATGGCGCCTAGCTTAGTTATGAGAAGGGACAGCTAAAAGTGGCTATTAATTAATGGCACGGATCCCAAAGCACTCCAGAAAGTAGGGCTTTCAAGAAATGACGAATTTGCTTTATAAAATCAGAAACTTCATTAAAAATCCCACAAATTTGCAAGTAAGGTCGCCCCAAGTAGAGAAGATGATATGACCAACACCCAGAACAATATCTTTTTTTATTTTTGATATATGAATGAAACTTCGAATCAGCTATGATATTCAGCAACATCCAGAATATGATAGAAATGCAAGTACTCAGCTACAAAATGCAAGATCATCAAAACAATGCAAAACCTCACTACAAATTCACTCAAAACAAGCAAACCTCTCTACTAGGTGCTATCTCTCAAGCACGAAGTCGAGCCCAAGCTAGGAGGCATTCATTCCTCGAAGCAATCCAGCAACCATTTCGGCAGCATAACAATACTCAAGATATCAGATGTTGAAAATGAAGACCAAGACCTCCTTTTATAAACTTGTGATGACTTTCCAGAAGCTTCTAGAAACCCTAATTTTCAAATTTGAAGTAACTCCTTTTCCCTCCAAAGATGGCGTCCCTTTTCTCAAGGCAATTTAACTTTTTAATTTATTTTAAAATCTTCACTTCATAAAAAGGCGTCCTCTTTTAAAGCATTGTTTTTGGCCTTAAGAAAAATATTAAATCATCAGCATGAGGCGCCACCCTTCCAAGTCCCCTTTTTAAGAACAACTTAAAGTTGTTTCACTAGACCAAGGGGTCACAATAATAAAATATAACATTAAAGTATAATATTTTAAAATCAACTGGATATCTCACCAAAAATGCTTCCCAAGGTCAAGATTGATCGAACCAAATGAACATACTGAAGATGAGAGCCAACCGAGCCGAAGCCAACAGGACCACTGCCAGAAATAGAATTTACTAAAAATAGTAAATTCTCGAAAGTGCTCAGAATGCCAAACCGAAACCACCAACGCGAAGCTCTCAGAAAACCCAGAAGGAATCCGCAATCCAAGTTCAACATTTCCAAGTGCAAGCTCCGCAAAAGGACGAAAACATCCTCCAAGAAGTTTGGAAACCCGATTCAAGCCTCTGCTTAGCCTATGAGTTCCCAGAAATAGGCTAAAACCAAATGAAGAGCGTAGGGCTAAATTGGGGACATTACAAAATCCAAGTCTTATTTTTTGCTCAATTAGTAGAGGTGTATTATCAAAATTGAGGACAAATTTAATCCCATAAATAAACAAATAATGGGAGTTTCAAAAACATCATGTACATATCATGTGCAACATCCTAAGGGTTCTTCCAAGCTTCTATTACATGAATTGAGCTTTCACATCTATCCTCATTGGGATAGAGGCTCAAGCAACACCCAAATTTGGCAGAAAAGTATATGGGAATAGCATATATTGCCAATCAGTTTGCCAAGTGATGAACACCATGGATCTAATGATATGAAGTCACATCTGTGGGAGGAAATTCTTCTAAGAACATAGACAGATTTAAAATGATTAAAGACAAGCCAGCAACAATTATATGAAATATTACATCCTCGAAGGGAGTTGCTACAAATGAAATTGAAGTTGATAGCTTGTGTTGGGTCTCCCCTTCCACTTTATCCCCTCAATATGTGAAGGAGCATCTAAGTGATCATACTAACGTGTGAGAAGTATATTTTTCCTTGTAGAGCTGATTACTTTGATGTTTTAACTTTTAGGGCACTCTACATAGTAGTAATATAGATTTAAAGTTTGTTGTTGCCTAAGGAAATTTGGCCTAATTAGAGAAGATTGTCTTGTTTTAGGACTCTTCACATAGTGGTAGCAAATATTAAGTTTGTTGTTGCACAAGGAAATTTGACTTAAATAGCAAAGATTGCACAATTATATTTGTAAATGCCACCAAGTTATCATTGAGAACTGTTGATTTTGAGATCATTTTCCAAGGTTATTATGATGTTGCAAGAAGGGCGGCTAGCACAAGATAATCATTTTTAAGAACTTGAAGTAGTCTATATGTAAAAAAATTTCACTTAATTACACATTAACATTGGTTCAAGCCCTAGGGAACCACTTAAGCTACTAAGTCCTATTGGCATGACAATTCACACCTCTGGAGTATTGTAATGTCCCCTTCCAGTTGACATCTTTCAGATCTTGAGATTAGCCTATTATGTGACCCTCATAGGCTGATAGGGTGGATAGAGGGTTTGGTTGAGGCTTGGCTTGACTTCAGTTGGCAGAATCATTTAGCTTGGCTTTCGTTCGGAGTCATTTGGACATCATTTGCTTGACTTACTATTTTTAGTAAGTGGAGACACTCAGCGAAGCACCCCTGCTATTTTTAGCAGTATGATCTGGTCATATGCAGATTCAATCACTTATCATCTAGCTTCAGACGATTCGTTAATCGGACTTATTTTGAGAGAGATATTAATATTTATTTGTCAAAATAAATATTAATTAATTTGAAGCTTATATTATAAAGTTATAATATAATTTAAGTGATTATTTAAAGGGGGTCGACCATCATGAAGAAGGGGCCATTTTTAATTAATTATTTTAATTAAAAAAGGGCGTCCAACTATTGAATAATTAAAAGTGAAATTTCAAGTTTATTTTAAATGGTGCTAACCCAACTGAGGAATTATAAGTTTCTTTGAGAGAAACTCATTTCATTATGTTATGAAAATCAACTTTGATCAAATCTTCCTTCAGAGAACGGAGCCAAGGGTTTCAGTTGTCTTTTGCATTGGAGAACGAGCCATCTTCAGTGTCTGCAGTTTAGAGGCTGTGAAATACCAGCTGATTTATTGCTAATCAGAGAGATAGTTTCATCCAGAAATTATCACAGCTTATTCAGAAGTTATCATTCGGAGATTCATTCATATTTGTCAAAGAAGGGAATAATCTTGAGCGGCTGGTTGGAATCTTTATCTAGCACATTTTCCAAGAAGGTACGGATTTGCTCTTGCTGGTTTTGGGCCGTACTATTCAGCCTTGAGGCCGTACTTCTCCTGTAGAGTGGGACGCCTTGCTTTTTCAATCTCTGCCAACATCAAATGGGACGCCTTGCATATCTCAAGGGTTTGCACACCTTCCGAGGCAGGAGAAATGTTGTATGAGGTTGGCCGTACAAAACCTACACCATTCTGGAGCGCCTGTAATCAGCAAATCAGGTTTTTAATTAATGCAATCAGCTTTGTCTTTTTATTTGCATGTTAGGGTTTGAATATTGTAAGCACCGTGAAAGCGTAATAAAACCATTTGTCATCGATTCAAAGATTCAAATATGTCAGCTTTCAGCTTATTGAATTTATTATAGATTTTAGAAGCAATTCTTTCAAAATCGCATTCTTTATTATTGCATGCAAAAACCAAAACATTCACAAAAAAATCAAAAACAAACAAAAAACATTCAGTTTTCCGGACAGTGAGAATAGGGGTTTCTACAAGTATGAATTGGCCACGGACAGCTATGCACAGTGCATAATGACTACTCTTCAAATTAGGGGGGGAAGCTCCCTCTTGTGCTGATATGCGTAAAAAAGTAAAGTAATCTAACTCCTATCTTTTTGACTCAGTTGAAATAGGCACAAGGTTTTGAAACCAAACACATTGCAGCTAAGGATTTTCTCTAGTTTTGCAGATCTTTAACTATAACTAGGCTAAACGCTAAACTATCCTACTTCCTCAAGAAACAGAGCATGAGGACTTAGGAGCCGAGAATTGGTTTTACGATAATCTTTAAGTCAGGATTTCAAAGGAGATGACGACACCTATCTAAGGTGAAGGCCGAAGGAAAGATTATTGGCACTACATCAAACGACAAGCTTTATTTCTAAATTCCTAAGGAGATGACGACACCTATCCGAAGTGTAGATATGAAACAAAGCTTATTAAGCAAAACATGAAATAATAACTAGGACAGTAGATTGCATATCGAGACACGCATAACAATAAACGATCAAACCAAAGATTATGTTTAATCTAAGATGAACCAATACAATAACAATAACATTCAGGCAAGGTGGCACAGCTATTTATTATCACCATAAAAGTTCGTGAACAGATACTAAATAGCAATACTACAGGCAAGGTGACATAGCATGTATGCTATCACGAGCAAAAGTTAATTACAAATGAGCGAAGTGCTCTTATTTATAGACATCAAAGGTGTAGGGAACCCTAAAATCACCTTGAGTCAACAATCAGTCTTGCAAGCATGCAAGATTTTATTGCTAAATCTAAATAAAGGAAACTATACAGTTAATTGGAAAACTACCATCAATTAACCGAAACAAGACTAAACTAAATGGGCATGTGCAATGTAATCAACCAGACTAATTTTTTTTTTTTTAAATCTTACAATGCACAATCCAGTACAACAAGAACCCGTTAAAGGTCAGCTCAAATCAAACCAGCAATAGAAAGAAAGACTCAACACCAAGAATGTGCTTTCCGTCCCAAGATGGGTAAGAAGCTACCATATGGCGGAGTATCAAAAGTAAGAATGCAATACTGAAATTAAAGCTCAACACCAAGTATGTGCTCTCCTAACCTGAGATGGGCAAGGCGCTATCATATGGTGGAGCAACCAAGTAAATACAGTACAGACTGAGCAATGGCCAGTCTCCTCCACTAATAGTGGGAATACAATGAAGCTTACAAATGTAAATATGAGCTAGTCAGTACTACTGACAGCCTTACAATGAATATGTTTTCCTGCAAGCACACTGTTTAGAAAGATAATCAAGCTGCAATAGTATAGAGCTCCTTCCAAATGTCCTATATGACTTCAATAGCTCATTTCCCAGCCAAAAGATGAATTTCCTAAATCTGATATATCAGACCTGCAACATGAAATGAAGAAATCTGCAACCTAGCACTCACTCAAATGCTTGTATCTTGCTCAAATCTCACTCTAATGACATGAAACCAAGTGCAGATTGCTCTAAGGATGATGGTGCCCAAAATGAATACCTAAAACCTCTCCAAACAACCTCTATTTATTTTGTACAAATCCCAAAGCAACCTCAGAATGGTACGGCCCTCTTGAAAGGGCGATTTAGCTAGGAAAAATCAGAAACTCCATTAAAAAATCCACAAACTTGCAAATAGGGTCGCCCCAAGTAGAGAAGAGGATATGACAAACACCCAGAACAATATCTTTTTTATTTTTTGATATATGAATGAAAAACCACCTACAGCAATGCAATATCAGGAACTCCAGAATATGACAAAATGCTTAAACTTCAACAACAAAATGCAAGAACACTCAACTACAATGCTAAACAACCCAACTACAATCTAACTCTCAACTTGTTGCTATCTTTCAAGCAAGAAGATGAGCCAAGTGCTAGGAGGTATGCTTTCCTCAAAGCTTGCCTGAAGACATTCCAGCAGCATAACATTATGGTAGACAGAAAATGCCAAATGAAGAGCTGAGGCCTGAATATAACGACTTGAGGAGAACCTTCTAGAAGCTTCAAGAAGGGCACCCAAAATCAAATTTGAATTCAACACTTTTCCCTCCAAAGGTGGCGTCCCTTTCTCATAATATGATATTCCACTTTTTATAAAAATAAATCTTTCCTTCAAGTAGGCGTCCCACTTCAAATTGATAATTTGGCCTTAGAAAAATATAAATTATCTCCTAATGAGATAACCACCCTTGAAGTCCCCCTTTTAAAAACAACTTAAAGTTGTAATGCTAAGCCAAGGGGCTATAATATTAAAATATAACATTATAATATGGAAATAACTTATCTCTTCATAAAAAATGCACCAAAATGCCAGAAACACCAATACCAACCGAACCATCTGAAGGAGACAACCAACTGAACTGAAACCAACCTATCCGCTGCCAAAAATAGAATTTACTAAAAATAGTAAATTCAGAAAGTTACCCTGATCGAAGTGCATGCGCCACCGTTGTGAAGCTCTCTAAAAACCCAGAAAGAATCCACAAACCAATTTTATCAACTCCAAAAGCAAACTCCAGAATACCCAAAAACATCCTCCAAGAAGTTTGGAAACCCTAATTCCAACCTTCGACTAGCCTACGAGTCTCTGGAATAGGCTAACGGTCCACAGAACAATCACTACTGAATAGGGGACATTACATGCAACATGCACGTCCTTACTGAAATAAAAGATAACTGATAACTAACATTAGTTAATAGATCCTAACTGAAAGTCTAAACTCCTGTGAAGATATCTCCAAGGATGAGATGTGCGTGCATAAAATCAGCAATTAGAACTCAAGACTGATGTCGAGTTAACTGTTGCTCCTGACTCTATCCTCGGAAATAACTGCAAGTTCCAACTGACTGACCACTCCAAGCCATCATGTGCTACCATCTCATCCAGGAATAGGTCGACTGTCTCCTCTGGCACTTTGACGCTATCCACAATGATAACCTGCATGTTCAACTCCTCACAATCAGCCTCATGCATTCTCTGAGCTCATTAGTTTCCTTTTTGAAACTAGTTGTCATCACTGAGAAGTGATCCAACTTGGACGCCATAGGATCTCCATCTAGACTGTCACGAACAAGCTTCTCAAACTCGTCCTAAACTGCCTCAAGATCACTATAAGTACAATCCTCAAGAAGATAATGGCACGGGATCTAAGTGATAAACTCACTGATGAGTTTGAGAGCTCCGATAACATGTTCTTTGAGTGCATCCAACCTTGTAGAGATTCTGTCATATGTTTTAAAATATTCCCCCTTAATTTTTTCCCCAAAATTAACACACGAATCAGCAACCAAACACTGATTAGCGTTAGCCCCAAATGCAAATCAGCAAAGAAGATAACTCTAACCAAGAATGTTCACCAAGATCCCAATGTGGGCGAGGTGATAGCATATGGTCAGAGGATCGTTAGGCATAAATAGAGCTGAAAATACAATTCATCTGCTGATGCAGGCATCCACAAGCGATGGGAATACTCCACGTAATCAGTGGGTGAGTTTATAACAATTATTAGATGGCAAGCCAGCCTTTAAATCCACTCTTCCACTTATTAACGTGGGGGGAATACTGTCCACACAACCACTTATAACGTGGGGGGAAATTACAAACAATAAAGATGTTTATTCTAAAACTCAACCACTCAATTGTGGGAGTGGAATACTACTATAAAATTGCAGCCAATAAAGAAAGAGTTGTTAGTACTACTAACTAGCTTTACAAAGATTAAGAACAGCTGCAAATGAAATAGATAAGCTTCCAAAAACAATAAACAGTTAGAGTAACACTTCCTCTAACATTTACAACGATATAAGATGAAGAATTGAAGCTCAACTATCAAAATACAATTATTTAATAAGTCTGATATAGAAACAGTATTAACAGAAAATCAGACCAGCAACATCAAACCTCATAGAAATGGACATATCTTCTCCGAATCAGCTCGGAATGCTCCCAAACCACAGCCAAATGACAGCTAGGAGCTAGGCGCCCAAACACCAAGGAGAAATTGAACCAAAAACAGTAGCAACAGTAGGCACGATTCCCAAGGCAGCAAGCATGAAAGGTATGACCCCCTTCAAGAAGTCGACCTTCTCTAGAAAAATCAGCTCTCAGAAAGAAAATCCCAAACTTTGCAGAAAGGGTCGCCCCACACAAACATACAGCTTGGGCAAATACCCAGAATGATACAAAAATCCGAGGCGAAGCTATGAGCATAAATTTGCTTCAGCCATTATCTTCAGCAGTACAAACAGATTATAAATCAGCAATCTGCTTGTAATCAAAATCAGCATTGAGCACTATCCACACTCCTGAATGAAGCACGGTCTTCAGAAATCTTCCTAGGACGCCATAGTTTCAGGCCCGAAGAAAGAATGATTTGCTAAGCTTCCCCTTAGCCAGCTTTTGGATTCATTCCAGCAGCGTAACTTTGCTCTCCAAAAATATTCATCCTTAGCACATCATGAAGCATCAATATATAAGCTTCAGTTGGCAAATGAAGCAACAAGAAACTCTCCAAATTCCAAGAAGTTGAATCACTTCAACTTCCAAATGGGATGCCACTTTAAGCATTTCACTTTTTGAAATAATAAAATATTAATCAACCTCTTTTAGATGTCCAACTTAAATATGCAACAATAAAGCATTTAATAAATCATTAAATGCGCAATTGACCCCTTAATGGCCCCACTTTAAAACAACATGAAGTTATTACTCCTAGGCATGGGGTACAACTAAGAAACATGAAATTTGACTAAGTATAAACTCAACCCATGGAGATAACCAAAACCAAAGCCAAACTGAAACTGAAGGATGGCAAGATGACTTGAGCTGAACTGATGATGATGCCACTGCCACAATTAGACTTACTAAAAATAGCCAACTGCTATAAATAGTAAATCCACAACAAGACCCATAGAAAACTGAACTGAGCTGGAAGCAAGACATACTGAAATTGGAAATCCTAAATTTAGCACATCTGAGTAGCCTACAGATTTCCAGAAATAGGCTATCAGTCCACAAAGGGATCATTACTGAAAAGGGAACATTACATGTTTCCACCTTGAAGAGATGTTGTTCTCTCCACATGAAAACTTTCCTTTTATCCTCATCTTCTACAATGGCGCCGTATGCAACTGCTAATTGAGATATGAGAATTCGATCCTTTGCCTTGCCCTATGCTATGGTCAACTCAAGTTGTTGAATCCCCTAACGAAGTTCATGTGCATCCTACCTCAACTGATATAACTCTATGAGGAGGTGTCAACCTGCAACAATGAAATCTTCGATCCAGTTGTCCAAGAGTTTTCCACGATTGACTAATTGATCCAACTTTTGTTGTTCTACAGGTGTCCCTTGAAGGTGTGGAAGACAAGGTGCTCTGCTCGAGTTTCCATGAACGAGATCAGAAATATACTGTCGGAGTTGCTTGATTTCAGCTTTGAGAAGTGCTTTATCTTCTTCGTTCTTCATGACGTGCTCTTCAAGATTACTTGTGACAACCCTGAAGAGGCTCACGTCTGTTTCTCTAGTGCTCCTGCCAAGATTTGCTTTGACGAAGGTGAAATCACCAACTTCAACTTCATCCAGGCTCTTACCCTCTGGTGGCGTAGCAACTGCAATGATGATCTCTGCTTCCGGAGTTTTCTCAATGTGCACCTGCTTCTTGATTTTGTTGTTTGCCCTCTCCTAATAAGGATCGCCAAACTCAGACAAATCAAGCTTATATGAAGGCTCTCGCCTCTATCTTCCCAAGGACCTCTCGAGCCAACATGAATGGAGAATGTTATCTACTCGAGGACAGACTACTGTTGTTGTATCAACCTCTAATGGATGAACTGGCACTGAGGCTGGCCGAACTGGTGATTTTGGCTCTGACTCTATATCAATGGGAGGTGATTGTGGTGAAAATGGTGCACCAGGAGATGATGAATTTGCTTCAAGTTGTATGACTGTCTCTACTGGAACTTCAGGCGCTCTTTCAACTTGCTTTTGCTTCTACTTTCCGGTACTTCTCCCCTTCATATTCCCACTGACTCTAACACCTTCAGGCGACTTCAAGATAACCTTAACTTGAGGCTTTGACCTTGAGGTAGAAGGTAGTGAGGAAAACCCACTAGCAGCTCTATGATTGGAACTATCTTGCACCTTCTCTTACTCTCCAAGAAGTGCATGTTGGTTTTGATAATTGTCTTTGACACGTCCTCAATTGAAGTACTCTCCTTGGCATACCAATCTGGTTGGCGAAGTGGCTAGTGAGCAACTTGATCTTTGACGAATGAACTAAGTAGCACCTCTCCGTCATCATCTGACAAACCCTCAACATCCTCTGATAGGAAATCAGCAAGTTGAGCAATAGTAAGTTTGTAGTAACAACGTCAGCGCACTTCAAATTCGTCTTCGCAATTGGCCCAAAAGTCCTCAAGTGTTGGCCTGTGTGAAATACTTCGCTCCAACTGAGCCGCATAATGACCCAAAGGATCATAGGAACGCTTCTCGATAAGAAACCTGAGATTGAGTTTTTCTAACTTGTTCGTCATTAACTTGCAATCAACAGCCGCCTTGCATTTGTAAATACCCCATCCGAAAGGAAAGGTGAATGCTGGCTTGTGTCGACTGCGAAGAAAAGAGTGAACCTCCTGAGCTTGTCTTAGAAACTCCATAAATAGGACTTGGTCTAACGGGTACCTTGGTAGCATCAAAGGTTCTCTGGTGTAACCATACACTCGGATATATGTGAAAGTGGGGAATTGAATGAACCAATCCGCCCAACTCTCCATTGCTGATTTTTCCTCTGGTGAAATTTTGATGTGCATTATCGAGGTTTCTGACTGTCTTCATGAAAAAGTGATCATTCACCACTTTGAAATCTTGTCCAGCCTTTGAGAACTCCAATTGTGAGTAATATTCGTGAACATGCTGAACACCAAGAGTTCCATTGGTCTTCAAGTGTCTAAAATTGCCTTGGAACACAATCAAGTAGACTAGATAAGACACCATGTGAAACTTGTGGATTTTGAGGAATCCAGTTATCTGCTAGTGAAGGCACTCGCTAATTAACATGGCCTAGTCAAAATGTTCTTTACCATCGATGATCTGAGAAATGATATAGAACATCCACGGTCGGAAAATATTAGTTTCCTCCTGACCTATAACCCAATTAAGTAAAGTTATCAAAATAGCAACTTCATCCTTGAACTCGCCGTGACCAACCTTCTTTGGCATGTTGGTCTTCTGTACTTTCAACCATCTCTGAGCAACTTTTCGCTAGGATTTTTCTTTGTCTTCATACCATATCTTACCACAAGCCTTAATGACTACAGTGAAATTGTCTGAGCGAGGAGGAAAAGCAAAACACTTCTCGATGTCCCTCGGCTTAAGCCTGCAAATGACTCTCCCATCAGCTGATTTGATTTGTCGTGTAGACGAGTCATAATGCTTTATGCAAGCAAGAACAAACTTGAGATCGAAAGTCGTGATAGGAATAGATGTTGCTGCCAACAACCTGGAATGCTCAAGATTTTTGATTGTAGTGTTGTTGGTACCTTCCAACGTGCTCAACTTGACCACTGGATAGACATGACCCAAGTCTATGTCCGAGGTTTTCAAAAAGTCGTGTATCAAGACCGATTTGGCCTTGTAATCTATAGGGTTGAATTGCATTTTGAAAATCTAGATTTTGATTGTAAAGTCGGGTATGTTCGGACATTTTTCAGAAAAAGCTGAAAAAAGCTCTAGATGAGGCTAAAAATAGCCAATTGCGGGAAAAAAATTTGGAATTTTTTTGAAACGTGGGTTTTGTAGAGAATTGAATTTTAAGCAAACCTAGGTCGTTAGAAATTCAAAAATTTGAGTTTTAGCAAGGCATGCAAAGGCTTTTTAGTCGAGAACTGTAGGGGTTTTAGAGCTTCCCGGGGCAAATTTTCCCGAAAAAATCTGGAACATGGGTTTTGTAGGCAATGAAATTCTAAGGAAACCTAGATGAATCGACTTTGGAAAATGTGTTTTTGGCCCACATGCAAAGGAATCTCCAAAAAAAAGCACAGTGCTTCTAGAATAAAAGCAGCAGGGCAATTTTCTCGAAAAAATCTAAGACATGGGTTTTGCTGTTGTCGCTAAAATATGTGAACCCAGATGATCAGATTCTGAAAATTTCACTATTTACTTTGACATGCGAGAGAAAACCTAAGACAAGAATAGAAGAATTTTAGACAGAAGATAGAAGTTTATTTGTTCTACCTCAAAAAGTCACCTATACTTGAACTGGATTTGATGAAGTCTGCATGCACTCGAAAAATGAAGTCTGGAAAATGTATCTCCTGAACAATTTGGACCTGGCACTACCAAGAACACTAAAAATTATTGCTCGAAGCACCTTCAGATGTTTGTTTGCTCAAGAATATCGTGTTTGCTTGCACTTGTTATGAGAATAATGGCGCCAATAATGACTTAAACAAATAAATTTAAGTGTAGAGGCATCACAAATTGCATTCAAATTAGGCGCCACCCTAATTGGACCTCAAAATGTACGGCAACCTCTGATTGGACCCCCTTAACTCAGTTAATTGCTTGAGAAATTTGCCCTAAATAGAGCGCTAGCTTCTGATTGGACCAAATTCAGTTAGCAATTCATGCAAAAATGAATTGCCCCTTTTGCAAGCAAAATTAAGTTCCGTTGAAAACAATTAACTGAGAATTAAATAATATTTAATCTCAGTTCACAATCTCCACCTTTATATGGCGCTTCATGCACTTGAGTCAAAAAGTCAAACTTTGACTCTAGGCATCATCTTCCCAGAGTTAGAAATTTTCTTAAAAATTTCATTTCACAAACCTCACTGGAGCCCATGTTCGACCACTAATTCTGATTGACTGATGTGTCCAAAAGACTGGTTGACAGTTTCATTAAAGAGCAAGATCAAAACTGATAAGAAACTCCTTGAGGTTGCAAAGCCTGATTCTGAGATCTGAGGCTTCAAAATTCAGGGCGCCCTGGCCTCCAAGGGTGCTTTTAGCTTCAAACTAAGTCAAATTTTCATCATTTTGGAGGTGATTCTAACCTCCCTTCATATCGCATTCTCTGGCGTTTAGCAAAACTTCAGAACTAATAGGCAGGCTCATTGCAGAGTTGGCTCCGTTCTACACCAGAACTCTTGGAGAGCACTTTTCCAAATTTCATCATCTGTTGGGTTAAAATCAAGGGCGCCCCTGGCCTCCAAGAGCACTTTTATTCCCAGACAGCCATTTTCCAAACTAGCTAAAATCACACTTAATTCCCGGCTACAAGTTGTTGACTTATCCTTTGACCTGACTGAGATATGCAACAGAAAGCTAGCAGCATCACAGACAAGATGAATATCTGAGATCACTAGAAAGACTATATTAAAGGCTCCAAAACCTTGGGTGCCCCTGGCCTCCAAGGGCGCTTTTGCTTTTTCCTTGAGATTTTGACCATGATTAGACCTTATATTTGACTCTTGATTCTGGCAGTTCAGCAACTCAAATTAACCCACTGACGGATTCATTGCGAAGCTTGTTCAAGTCTGAGACAAACATCCTAGGTATCATTTGATCAGAAACCTCCATCTAGTCCCTCAAAAAGATGGGTACCCCTAGCTAAGAGGCGCACTTTTCACTCTAGTGTTAGTATTTTTTTTTCTCCCTCGTTTCTCGTTCAATCTCCCATATTAGGTGCTAGACAGATCTTTCAGGCTGGCTGGTAGGCTCATCGCAACGTTGACAGTATTCCGGAGAAGTCTTCTTGGAAGTGACAAATCCCAAAACTGAAATCTTGGCCTCCAAAATCTAGGGCGCCCCTGGCCTCCAGGGGCTCTTTTGCTCTAGAGTTAAAAGAAATTTGGTGATTTTCATCCCGACGAAAAATCCCCTCTGAGACGAAACACCATTTTGAACTTATCTCGCCATAGATTCTTCATTTGACCGTTTTAGGCTTAGATTTCTACACCTGGTCTCTAGCCATCTACCATTGACGACCTCGGAGCTCCTAACTTTCCACCTGAAAAAGCGAAAACTACCTACCGACTTTGAAGTGAATCCGACTTCACCACTGTGATCGTGAAGTGAAATAAGCCAATCAAAACAATTTTCAGCCAATTCTAACAAGTTTAAATTTTTAGGGTTTTTGACCTAAAAACAAGGTGTTGGAAACCATAATTTTCATTTTTTTCAAATTTCACCAGTTCCTGACATCAAACTGATAAAAGCCCATACTTGATTTGCCCAAAAACTGTGTTTTGACATCATTTTTACACGGTTTAGACTCTTTTAAGCAAAATGCCTTAATGAAGCAAAAAATTTGGTTTGGGTACAACAAGTCCACAATTATGTTAGCATTTTAATTCACACCTTTTAGTATCTCACAAAATGAAATATATGTGCACTAGAACTTTATTTCGCATTAGAAGGAGAAGCTCTCTATAAACAAAAAGCTAACCTACAAACTCTAATCTAAACAATATGCTCTTGCTATTTACAATTTTTACTGGTGTGTTTTCTAGAGTAATTCATGCATAGCAAACAAAACTAAAGGTGTCTTTTTTGGATTCACCTAAGCCAACAGGGTAACACACACTTCTACTTCAAGCAAAAGGCTTTTATGCTTGTTGACTGAAAGTAAGCTCTACATTGTTAGAGTCTAAATTTGTTACTTTTATGACCACAAAATGGAACAATGTGTGAGGAAATCATTTGTTCAATTTTGTAACGAAAACTCTCTAATCTAACCTACTCCTATAATCTAAAACAAATAAATTAGATTACTACTTATTCACACTATACAATTTATCTTCTAGGGTTTTGGATCTAAGCAATATAGTATATACTAACAAATTAATCTAGACCTGTTTGTTGGCCCCATGGTTGTCGTTGCACCAAAAGGTCGACCTATTAATGCCCGATACAACCACCAAAGTTAACGGATCCACAGGAGGTGGTTAGTCCATGTCACGAATACCGAGGGGAGCGCTGACCATTTGCCAAAAATCTCCCCCTCAGCGCAAGCCGAGGGGATTCGAACCTGACACCTTTGGCTCTGATACCAATTGTTGGCCCCACGGTTGTCATTGCACCAAAAGGTTGACCTGTTAATGCCCGATACAACCACCAGAGTGAACAGATCCATGGGAGACGATTAGTCTGTGTCACGAATCCCGAGGGGAGTGCTGACCATTTGCCAACACTTTCTTTTTTATCTCAAAGGTAGGAGCATAAGACCAAAAGTACTTTATGTCACCACAAGTTTTTCTATTATGCAACTAAAAAACAATACTATCTACTAATTAAACCAAAGATTAAGAAATTCATATTGATACAAATATTTGATTTAAACAAAGGAATCAACATCAATGACAGCAATCAACAAACCATGAAATTGAAAAGGAACAATAACTCAAAAGTATACAAATCTACCCCCAAGGATAGAAGATAAATGGCACACAAAATTAAGCATGGATCTTCTTTAATAATAACTTGAGAAACTCTCAAACTTACAACAAGATAATCGAACTCTTCAACTTGAATGAAAACTTATGTAGCATAAGCCTAACACAAACTGCCACTTATTTATAAGCTCTCAAAGAGGAGCTTCTAGGGAAAACTGAGTTTACCCCTAACACCACTACCCACAAAGTTAAGTGGCCAATTTTTTTAGATGATTTTATGGCAAAAACTCACCGGATTTTTCTATGAGTACTCACTAAAACTTGGTGAGTCCACATGGAAAACTCATCACTAGATGATGGTGACCATCAAACATGTTTGAAATGCAACTTTCATGCAATTTTGATACTCGAAAAAATGTGATTTATGTTGATTAAAACCCCCATTCGCCCTTCCACACCACACACAACAGCAAGTAGACATTCTAAAGCAAATTAGGAAGATTTTTAGGGAACTTGAAAAAAAATCTAGAATTTTGGATTTGCATCAAGTTAGTTCAATTTTTTATTTTTATTTTTTTCAAGCATTTAGATTTGTAAATCATTTTTAATTCTTCTAGCATGTAGAATTTACATATTTTATTGGATTGAATTTATTCAATTTGTTAAATTTGTGAATTGATTAAAATTTAGTTGATTTACACTTATTTGAATCAATTTTTTCAATTTTCTTAATTTTTTATTTATTTTGATATAGTGTTCACATTTTAGAGTTTAAAATGATATTTTTGTTAAATTCATTAATTCAATTACCATATATCTGTATTACATTTAAATATTTTCAATGTATTTCAAATTTATATGAGTTTTTAAGAAATTCATGCTCAAATTGCTATATTTTTTTAATCACTACTTTTTTGTTCTTATTAATATTGCAGGTTTATATATAACCACAATGCCATCTATCTCTACATCTAGTTCAAAATCAGCAAGTCGAAGCCATCCCATTGGAATTAGACCCCCTAGAAGTCGTGACCCTGCTTGGAAACAAGTATTGGGACTAATAGCAAGGTCCATGATTTATAACTGGTGCATGAAGAAGCTTATTGGAGGCATTAATCACCTTAAATACCATCTTGCAAGAGTTCCTAATCATGATTCCAAACCATGTCCAGCAACCCCAAAAGAAGTGAAAAGAGAGATGGTGACCCTTGCTACATCACTAGAAGAAAATAAATTGGATAGGGCCAAGGCATAAGCAATCGTTGCTCTTGATTTGGCAACAAAATTTAACATAGATATGCAAGGTAGTGTAGGCTCTAGTCACAGTCCACACATACGAGGCACATCCACCTCATCTAGCTCAAGTAGAACTCAATCACACCGGTTTTTTGTGCCTAGAAATGTACCAAGAGCACAAACTTTACTGTAAGCTACAGGGTGGAATAAGAAGGTGCACATAAGGCATGCACAAATTTTTAGGATTACAACCTTCCCTTCAACATCACAAGGATTCCATATTGAGAGTATTTGATGATGGCATTGACTATTGAAAGGAAATGGTACAAAGCACCCTCTCCAAAAGAGTTAAGTGGTAGGTTGCTCCAAGATACTATACTATATTTTTCAAAAATTATGGAAGATAAAAAGAAGATATGACAAAAATTTAGATGCACAATTCTTTAAGATGGGTGGACAAATGAGAGGAACCACAACCTCATCAATTTTTTAAGTGGCCTCAAATGGTAGTGTTTTTGAAGTCAATAGATGCCTCCAACAAAATAAATAAAACAAAAAATTTGACCTTGATGTTGGAGGAGGTTGTTTTAGAAGTGGGCATACAAAATGTTGTTCAAGTTGTTACTAACAATCCAGCAACATATGTGGGAGCTCGAAGACTGCTTCAAGAGAAGCATCCAACACTTTTTTGGACCCCTTGTGCAGCTCATTGCCTTGATCTTCTTCTGGAGGACATTGATAAAATTGATTGGGTGAGAAAAACTGCAGGAGATGCAAGAAATATAACAAATATATTTAAACTCACCTATGGGTTCTTAGCTTAATGAGAGATCACACGAAGGCAAAGGAGCTTGTGTGATCAAGTGCTACAAGGGTTGCAACTAATTTTCTATCGTTGCAAAGTATTTCTAGTTTATAGACTCCCTTCAAGCAGATGTTTCAGTCAAGCATGGCTAGACTCAAGTTATTGCAATTTTTGATAGTTTTTGCAAAGAGAGCTTTAGAGATTGTCAAGATAACTTCAACTTCAATTTAAATTTCAAATTGAGTCCTTTATTTTTAAATTTTAAAAATATTTGGCTTCATTGTAAGTACTAATTTGTAACTTAAATATGTTTGTACTTTGTCCTTTGTAGGTGTCGATGCCACTAGTGAGGATTTTGTACTTCGTGGATGGGGAGCAAAACCCAATATGATTTATTTGAGGCCATGGATAGGGCCAAATAGGCCATCCATAACTATTATAGGGGGGGATGCAAGTAGATTTTCCTGTATTTGGGAAATCATTGATCGAATGTGGAACAATCAACTCCACTAGCCCATTCATACAATGGGGTACTATCTGAACCCCGAGGTTTTTTTTTCTTTGATAGCTCCGCAGATTCTAATGGGGAGGTTATAGAGGTCCTATCCACATGCATCGAGAGGATAACACTTGAGTTTGAGTTGAGATACATCATCATTTATGAGTTGTAGAATTATAAGCAAACTACAGAGAGGCTCTTTTCTTCATCATTAGCTTTATGAGGAAAATCCACTCAGACACCAAATAAGAAAAAGTAAATTCTTTTATCTTGCAAGTTAGAAATAACAGGTATTAATAGAATATTGTTTGTTTACAAACTCTTGAATATCTTTTTTGCAAGTTCTCAGTGGGAAGATTAGGGTGGAAAAACCCCAAATTTGCTAAAGCTAGCCCTCTGAATTATGTCTCAACCAAGTAGTGCTTCTAGTGGTGAGCACAACTGAAGTTTGCTTGACACCATTCACATGAAGAAGAAAATAAATTGACTAAACAACGACTAAATGATCTAGTCTTTGTGCAATGCAATCCTCGTTTTTGCACATGAAAGGTGGAGAACAAATAAGAGCAATCAATTGATTTACATGAGATTGATCCCTGCAACGATTGGACCGTGCAAGATGATGAGACCTCCTAGTTTATGTAATAACCACCCTAAAAATATTTGATTTTTCAAACTTGTTAGCTCCAAAACACAAGCAATAATAAACAACTTCCTTCCACTTTTCATCACCAAGTTCCCGATGTGGGCGAGGTGAGAGCATATGATGGTGAGGATTACATTAGAAATCAATTGTTGGAAATGAAATCCACTTGTTCAATGGGGTGAATAGAGCACATCCACTTATTCAATGAATAGGCTAAGTACAATAATGAAAGAAAATTAGCACTTCCACTTTTCAGCAGTGAGCGAAATGCCAAAGACCACTTATTCAATGGGTTAAGTACAATGACCATTTATTCAGTGGGTAAACCAATGAAATCACTTATGCAGTGGGGTAAGTAGCGAATCAAACTAGAGCAAGTTGTTGACGGTACTACCATTCAACGTTACAATTAAGCTCATTACAATTCAGTTCATAAACAATGTATGACTGTTGCTTACAAACTTAAGGTGAAATGAAGATGAAATAAGCCCATAGATAAGCCCCAACATCAAGAAATCAACGCCTAAGGAGAAAAGTTATACCTCAACTCAAGAGCATATGATGGCAAAAAATACTCTGATAATGATTTGCAACAAGTCTGGAATGAATAACAACAGGTCCGATACACCAAAAATCAATGAGTATGCAGTTGGCATGCCACCCAAGGAGCTCACCAATTGTAATGTCCCCTTTTTAGCTCATTTCAGTTTCCTAATGGTTTAGCCTATTATCTGACCCTCGTACGCTAATGGAGATGGTTAGAGGGTCCCCGTAGAAACCCTAGTTTCCCCTATCTCTAATCATTAGTTTTGTTTGTTTTCTGAAGTTTTTTTTTTTTGTGTTTTTGCAAGAATAATGAAAAATGGCGATTTTTGCAAATAAATGATAGAAAATCTAAATAAAATCTTATAGCTCCGGAAATAACAAAATATATTGCAAATATTGATGCCAGTCTATTTATTTAACTTCTGGACTTATTACAACTGAGATCCAATAGCATGCAAATAAAAAGGCAATGATTTTATTAAAACAACCTTGCATTATCTGGAACCGAAATAATCGATCCCGCACGATCGCGATTGAATGCTCCTCTCCTCTAGTCTAGTGATTGCGCACGATCCAACAACCTGAAGCGCCTAAAGAGTGCAGAAAGTGAGAACGCGGTGATTTTCATATGGAAACGGCCCAAATGAAGGAAGTACGCCTCGCGAAGATATATCGCCCCGGTACGCCAGTTAGTACAATGGTACTGCCTCCTCTGGAATCTCCAAACTCAAGAATATGATGCGCCTTGATTAACAACTGCTTTTGGATGAAACCAGACAAATAACTTTGAGTTTGAATCAACTATGAAGCTCTGTAATTTCTTCTTCAATGAAGAAATTCTTTCGGCAATAAATCGGATATTCCTCACACCTTCGAATCGCTTTCACCGGAGATGGCTCGCTTCCCAATGCCTGACTAAACCCTAAGCTTCCGCGGTTCAAGACTTGATCAATTTTCAATTCACATAATCATATGGCTCGATTCCTAAATGAAAATGCCTTATACACTCAAAAGTGTGAATTCCTCAATAATAGGGATTATTAAATAATTCGACTTCTTATTCTTTTAATATTTCAATAGTCTCGGCATAATTTTTAATTATAAATTTAATCGTCAAATGGCCCCCTTTTCATGTTGGGCGACCCCTTCACCAAAATCACTTAAGTTATAATAATAATATTATAACTTTATATTATAAAGCTCCATAATTAATATTTAATTAAATCAATTAAATATTAATATCTCTTCAATATTAACCCGATGCTCGACCGTCTGAAGCTGTCGACTGAGGAAGTGATTCTAACGCTATATCCATACTGCTGCGGGCCAGTGTCCCATTGAAATAATACCGCTAAAAAAAAGTAAACTCAGTCGAATGTCCTAATGAAGTCTTAACGAAGCCAACCGACAAATACCGAACCTTTGTTTTCAAGCTCCAACATGACCCCCTATATCCAACCTATCAATACAAGGGTCGAGATAATAGGCTAATCTCGTGTTCGGAGATGTCAACTAGAAGGGACATGACATCCCCGCGGCAACATCGTGTTGTTTTCCTCTTCAGAGTTTGATATCATTCACGATTGGCCTTTGGGAGTGATTTGGGACTAAGTTGTGCACACTTACTATTTATAGTAAGTCACCTGGTTAATGAAGCCCAGTGTTACTATTTTTAGCAAGGCACCTAGATGCGCAGTTGATGCAATGGTTGACCTACTAGTTCAAACGGAATTGAAAAATGATGTTTAATTAAGGAGATATGTTATTTAATTATTATTAAAGGTAATCTTTAATAATAATTAATTATTATAAAAGTACATCATATGATTATTTCACTTTATATTAAAAGGGGGGTCATAATGATATTTAAAAAGTTAAATATAAAGCATATTGTTTTGGCATCCAAATGAGACATTATAAAGTGCAACAAAAGCACATTTGAAAATAAATTTTAATGATTTTAATATCTATTAGAAATCGTGCCTCTCAAGGGGAATATATAAAGCTTTATCAAAAGCAAATATTTCATTCATTCAATCTATTCTACACTTGTCGTTTATGAGCATTTTGCTTTGGGAGTAGAGAAACCAGGGTTTCTGCAATTTCTTGGCTTTGGAGAGCGTAGCATCTTCATAGTTACAGCTGCCTGAGGGTGTGAGAGACCACCTGAAGGCTGCATATCAGAGTGGCTGCAACCAGCAGTCATATTTGGGCAAATTAGTGAAATTTTTGGAAGGGCTTGAAGAGATTTCATTGATAAATCTGAAGACACTCATTGCTGTTGCAATTATTGAAGATTGATTGTTGCTGGGCCGTACTACACTACTTTCTAGGCCGTACAAATGCCTCTCAGCCTGGCCATACAGCAGTGATTGGGAGGCGTGTCAACTTCTTACAGAAAACACCTTGTTTTTGGTGCTGCCATCAACTCTATTATGGGCGGCTAGATTATTAATATCATTTGCTGCAACTTAATTGGTGGAGAAACCCTCTATTGGAGTTGGACATTTGCATCAAGGGGTTTGCCAATTGAAGATTTGCATTTCCAGATTTTTTGCAAATAATCTTATTCAACATACACGGGTATGAGACATTGTAGAACATCATTAAATGCATCTATCATTAAGAGCTATTGTATTTGCATATTTTGAAAACAAATCTGAGGATTGGAGTTTGTGCATTTGTTACTCTATTAGCTGCAATATTATTAGTTTGGTTGAATTTGCATTAACTTTAATTTCCAAGTATACTATTTCAAAAAATACAAAAAAAAAAAAAAAAACTTCAAAACACAAAAAATCAGACCTGCAGTTGCAAAGAATTTATCTCAGGGAGAACAAGGGTTCTTATAGTGGTATCAGAGCGGTCTCCATCCAATCTGTGAGATTGTAGTTTGATGAGTGAAGAATACATACACTACACTAGGGGTACAGCATAGTGGGAGCCACCTGTAATTCCTGAAGGTGAGACAATTTCAGGGGTATTGGGTATACATCATTCTAGCTCCAGCTCCAGTGATAGTGTGACCACCATTATGGCTGACAGAGATAAAGGACGTGCACGATCAGTCAGTCCTGATTCAGAGGCAAAGAGGAGATTCGACAACATGATGGATATGATGCCGCAATTGATGGGAGCTATGCGGCAATTTGTGCCACCCCAATATGTAGGCTACCAGGGGCAAACGAGTGGTTCACAGGGCTTGGGACAACCACAGGTGGCTATACAGCGGTCTACTACCTCTATTGGGTCAGTCCTCAAACCCAATCAGCCTACTTTTGCTCCTAGAGAGGAGTCATAGGCCCCACAACCTTTGCCAGTTCAGGTGCCAGAGCATCATGTTCTTATTGCAGGAGATATCACCAGGAACTATGCAGAATATATGACCTTAGCTCTAGAGATTAGGTAGGCATTGACACTCAATTAGTTTCCAGACTTGAAAAGGCTTCGAGGTGGTGGTGGAGTTAGAGCAAAGCAGCGAGCACAGTAGGTTCCACAGGGTACTCGTGATTTCCAGCAGGCAATAAGGTCATTTTGCCTCATTTCGATGGCAGTGACAAGTGCACTGCTAGATCATGGGTACAAAAATTCGATTATTACTTGTCATTGAGGCCTATGTAGGAGGATGAAGCCATCAAGTTTGCCACTTTGCATTTAGATGGTTTGGCACATGATTGGTGGCATCATGTTATGGTCACCCTACAGCATCACCTTATCACGACATACCATGATTTTACTAACAGGTTGATCGAGCGTTTTGATAGGAAAGACCCTGAGTTGTATTTTCGAGAGCTTGCACAACTCAAGCAAGTGGGCAGTTTGGAGGCTTATATCAGTGAGTTTCAGAGACTTTCGGTGATGGTACCTAGTTTATCTAAGCAGAGATTAGTCATATTGTTTAGTGAGGGCTTACTGGAACCTTTGAGAGGATGGATCAAGGCTTTTGATCCCCCGTCATTACAGGAAGCCATGAAAAAAGCGTGTAGTATGGAGATGGCTGCTCCGAAAAAGCAGTTTCCACCTAAATCCATCACTCTTCCTACGGATGAGAGCCCACCTCCAGCTGTTGATCAGAAAAAGAAATCAACAACTAAGGTTGATGAAGAGTCTTGTGAGGACTTAGGGATAAAGCAATTGTGTTATTGGTGCCAAGGACCCTACAGCAAAGAGTATGATTGTCCTTTGAGGCCTAAGGGCAAGGCCAAACATATGATGTGGGTTTATTATGAGGATTCTGATTCTAAAAATTCAGATCAGCGAGCTGCTCCAGAGGATGATGAGGTTGGAAGAGCCTCTATAGAGTTTGGACCAAATGCTAAATTGTCTCCTTAGCATTATTTGCTAATATACAGAAAGGGGCTTAATTTAGGATCAGAGGAGTTGTGAATGGATAGCTTTGTATCACTATGCTTGACACCAGAGCCACGCATAATTTCATTGATGAGGGATTGGTCGTTAGGTGTAGACTCCAGACAGAGGACTTCGCAGGATTCAAAGGAAGGATTGCAGATGGATTTGCCTTTACTTGCACTAGGCGGATATGTAATCTCACTCTATTGTTGAACAACTCTAAGTTTCAGGTTGACTATTATGTGGTTAGCATGGATGAGATGGACATAGTGTTAGGTATGAAATGGCTCCAAGACATTGGAGAATTTACCCTCAACGTACCTAAAATGGAGATGAAGTTTAAGATGAATGGTATAGGCTACATGTTGAGGGGAATGGAATATGGGAGTTTGTGTTCTATCTCTCTCAATAGAGAGAAGGGTAGAAGGAGAGAGGAGGAGGTTGTACAAGAAGAGGAGTGTGAGTCATTACAAGAGTTTGATTCTACTCATCACTCTAGGGTTTTAGAGATGGGCGATTCAGATCAGCAAGGAGTGGATGTGCAGTTTGTCACTAATCTATTATTTGAGTTCGATGCTGGATTGGTTTATGACAATCCACTCTTCGAGTTTGATGTTGATCTCACTCCTAACACTAGTACAGATTTGGGCGATGATCGCAATGTTTGGGATCTTTCTAGTGCATCAGGATTCCAGACAGGGCTCATGGAGGAGTTTTACAGTGTGTACACAGTGAGGAGTACCTATAGTTTTGTTTTTGATTCACCTGTACACAATTTGTATTCGACGCACAATTCTTGTGCGCATGAGATAGATAGTTTGTATGATGATTTACCTTGCGCAGATGTGAGAAGCAAACTTTTCTAGTATCCTGAATTGCTTCTCCTTGATGTTCACACTCCTGAGACACTTGACACTGAGGTTGACATTGTTCATCATGTTTGGTCAGTTGTACTTATGCTGGTGCTACAGGAATTGGTTGTTGTTGTGAGGGACATTACACAGTTCTTCCCTTGGGACCCTAGTGGGGTGGTATTCTTTTGGCAGTTGAGATTGCTTGGGGACAAGCAATTTCAAGGAGGGGGGACTACAATGTCCCCTTTTTAGCCCATTTCAATTTCCAGATGGTTTAGCCTATTATTTGACCCTCGTAGGCTAATGGAGATGGTTAGAGGGTCCTATGTGGCAGATATCAAATTGTTCTCCTCTCTGGAGTTCGATATCATTCACGATTGGCCTTTGGGAGTGATTTGGGACTCAGTTGTACACACTTACTATTTATAATAAGTCATGTGGTTAATGAAGTCCAGTGTTACTACTTTTAGCAAGGCACCTAGATGCACAATTGATGCAATGGTTGACCTCATAGTTTAGACGGAATTGAAAAATGATCTTTAATTAAGGAGATATGTTATTTAATTATCATTAAAGGTAATCTTTAATAATAATTAATTATTATAAAAGTACATCATATGATTATTTCACTTTATATTAAAAGGGGGGTCATAATGATATTTAAAAAGTGAAATATAAAGCATATTGTTTTGGCGTCCAAGTGAGACATATTATAAAGTGCAACAAAAGCACATTTGAAAATATATTTTAATGATTTTAATATCTCTTGCAAATTGTGCCTTTCAAGGGGAATAGATAAAGCTTCATCAAAAGCAAATATTTCATTCATTCAATCTATTCTACACTTGTCGTTTATGAGCATTTTGCTTTGGGAGTGGAGAAACCAGGGTTTCTGCAATTTTTTGGCTTTGGAGAGCGTAGCGTCTTCATAGTTACAGCTGCCTGAGGGTGTGAAAGACACCTAAAGGTTGCATATCAGAGTGGCTGCAACCAGCAGTCATATTTGGGCAAATTAGTGAAGTTTTTGTAAGGGCTTGAAGAGATTTCATTGATAAATCTGAAGACACTCATTGCTGTTCCATTTATTGAAGATTGATTGTTGCTGGGCCATACTATACTCCTTTCCAGGCCGTACAGATGCCTCTTAGCCTGGCCGTACAGCAGTGATTGGGAGGCGTGTCAACTTCTTACAGAAAACGCCTTGTTTTTGGTGTTGTCATCAACTCTATTATGGGCATCTAGATTATTAATATCATTTGCTGCAACTTAATTTGTGGAGAAAACCTCTATTGGAGCTGAACGTTTGCATCAAGGGGTTTGTCAGTTGAAGATTTGCATTTCCAGATTTTTTGCAAATAATCTTATTCAGCATACATGGGTATGAGACATTGTAGAACATCATTAAATGCATCTATCATTAAGAGCTATTGTATTTGCATATTTTAAAAACAAATCTGAGGATTGGAGTTTGAGCATTTGTTACTCTATTAGCTGCAATATTATTAGTTTGGTTGAATTTGCATTACCTTTAATTTCCAAGCATACTATTTCAAAAAATACAAAAAAAAAAAAAAGAAAAAAACTTCAAAACACAAAAAAATCAGACCTGCAGTTGCAAAGAATTTATCACAGGGAGAACAAGGGTTCTTACACCAATACATCAAAGTCCACCTCAGAAACATTTGCAATGGCCTAGAGAGGTCTAGGCACCACCAAGTAGGCCCAAAAGACAGGAAATGTGTGGCAATTCCCCCTAGAGACCACACGCTCCCTTCCTAGAGTTATACAACCTGCAATAGGGGCGATTAGCCTTGGAAAAATCAGAAAATACATATTGCCATCTGCAACTTCCTCCTTCCTAGTCTCCCAACATGGGAGGGCTCTCTGAAATATTCCGAGCCAATTTTTTTCAAATTTTCAATAACAGTTTACAAACAAAACGCACCCGTTGAGGTTAGCTCTAAACCAAAACGATGCTGAAGCAACTCTAACTAGAATGTACACTAGGATCCCAATGTGGGCAAGGTGTGAGCATTGGTCAAAGGATCTGAATTGAAATGCTTATACAAAAACTCTAACCAAGAATGTGCCCGCGAAGGACGATCATATGGTCAGAGGATCCCTATCACTAATAAGCTAAAATAACTCGACGTCAAGAATGTGCTTTCCAAACCGAGATGGAATGGGAGCTACCATATGATGGAGATGCTAAGAATTACAATGCAATTAAGGGAAATAAGCTAGAATGCGGAAAGTAACTCAACACCCAGAATGTGCTTTCTAACCCGGAGTGGGAAAGGAGCTACCATAGGGCGGAGGTAAATGAAATACAATTGCAATTACTGAATGTAAAGATGAGCATTACAAATCATGATAAGCAAGATTAACAACTGTTGTCAGTACTATTGTCAGCTTACAATATGATAGATAATGCCTTGCTATCAATGTGAATCAAGATGTAAATAGAGCTGCAACAATATATATTGAATTCCTTTCAATGAATAATAAAGCTTTGATCAGAAACTCTACTATTAAGGCCAACCTGATAATCTGATTTATGACAGTCCTGTTTTCCGCATGCATGAACAGCAGCCCTGAAACTCACAAATTCACTCACAACTCACTCCAAACTCAATCAAATTTCATGAGACGAAATGCAAAATGATCCCAAGAACATGGCGCCCAAGATTGGCACATTAAACTGACTCAAAATGCAGATATTAATTAATGCACGATTCCCAAGACAATGCAGATGGTACGGCCCAGCAAAGGGGCGAATTTACTATATAAAATCAGGTTCTTCCTTAAAAATTCTACAACTTGGCACAAAGGGTCGCCCTGCCTAGACAAGCTGAAATAAGCAATACCCAGAATAATATTTTTGATATTTTTTGATTTATGAATGAAACTACAATCTGCTGTAAGGAAAAATGCAACTCCAGAAATTCACTAATATGCATAAACCTGATCTACAAAGCTACACACTGATTACAATGCACAAATCCCAATACAAATCTCACAAACTACACTATCTCACCACTAGTCGCTATCTTTCAAGCGAGAAGCAATGCCAAGCTAGGAGGCTTTCATTCCTCGAAGCAATCCCAAAGCCAATCCGGCAGCATAACATTCTTGTAGACAAAAGATAATCCAAAAGAGAACCAAAGGCTTCCTTTAATAATTTCCGGTTGATCTTCTCGAAACCCTAATCTTCTGTTATGAGTCAAACCCTAATCCTCCAATAGATGGCGTCCCACTTTCTTCAAGGCTTCGATTTTGACTTTTAATTAAATTCATCACTTTAATAATGGCGTCCAACTTAAGGCTTTAATTCAACCTTAATAATTATAACATTATCTCAATGATGGCGCCACCCCTTAAAGACCAGTTTTTTAAAACAACATTAAGTTAAGAGATTAGGCCAAGGGGTAATATAACATTAAAATATGATGTTATTTAAGTGAAATGAACTTATCTCTTCGAAACTGCATCCCGAGGCCAGAATCTGAATAAGCCAATTGAGTCGACTAAAGAGGAAAGTCAACTGTGCCGAGACCAATAGGACCACTGCCAGAAATAGAATTTACTAAAAATAGTAAATTCTAGAAAGTGCTCAGAATGCCAAGAGAAACATATCACTGCGAAGCCCACAAAAAACCCAGAAGGAATCCGCAGTTCAATCACCAATTCCCGAGCAACCGCAACCTCCACACAAGAAACCCTAATCAAACCGTTTGAGTAGCCTACGGGTCTCCAGAATAGGCCAACGGTCATCTGAGAAGATCATGCTCGAGAAGGGGACATTACACTCTCAAAAAAATACCCAGAAGGAAATTACCATCACATCAACCGACACAAATAATTATAGCAGTACGGCCTATACTTGCAGAGGTATGGCCAGCAAGTGTAAACTTTGTAAAAACTCAAATTCTAGCAAGCTGAAAGGTAGAAACAAATCAGAAGCAATGCTCAAAACACATCAAAAAAATCCATCACTAAAATCAAACTGAAAACTTCACCAATAACTCCAATGGTGACCCCTGAAATGGAGCCACACTACTCCAGCTAGGGAATATATTTCAATTCCGAAACTCGAATGGTTCTTGAGGGTTATCATCCTCAAGAACTTCGAAAATTCAACACCAAACAGGCAGCACTTCATTATCGATCTTCAACATAGCCCAATGATCTACCCCACACCTCCATTTATAGCTTTTGGAGGGAGATATTACAATTTAAAATAATAAAGTAATTCACCTTTTTCACAAAAATGCCTTTCAAAATTAATAATCCCCCTCATGTGCTACATCCCCTTTTTTCCAACCTAGGCATCCAACTTGGGGGCATTTTTGACTTTACATAAAGTTATATCACTTAAGTCATAAAAAATAATAAATTAGACATTATAGCTCAAGTAAAAATTAAAATATTTTACTCCAAGTGATGAGAATCTCCAAATCACCTCGGAATCCAATTCTAACTACACCAATGAAATTTGGAGGCACTGGGTGGATGAATGAAATCTATTTGGCGACTTTCTAAAAATAGACGTACGCTCCTAGAAGTTTGGAGGACACCCAAATAGTCCAATAACATTGCAGAGAGTGTGATTCAAACCAATATCATCCCTTAGCTCAACGCCAACGCAAGAATCCATGAATTGCCACCACTGTATTCTCCAAGAACCTTGGAGTCCCCTTGCCTTCCCACTTAGCATATGGGAACTCTAAAAATAGGCTAATGGTCACTGAACAAATTAGGTCTGAGAAGGGGACATTACAATCCTCCCTCCCCAAAATTGTTTGTTCCCAAGCAATTGCAAGTCTAGATGCTGAAAAAACTGCTCACTCTCCCAAGTGGCATCCTCAACTGGTAGATTCTTCCACTTGACCAAATATTCTTTGATGGTCCTTCTCCTCAATGTGCACTCCCTGAAGTCTATCACTGCTTGAGGAACTAATACAAGCTTCCCTTCCTCATCCAATGGAGGTAACTCTGTAGAAGCAGCAACATTGTGTCCAAGAGCCTTTTTGAGGCATGACACATGGAAGACATTAAGCACCTTGCAACTCTCTGGTAGCTCCAACTCATAAGCCACTTCTCCAATCCTTTTGGAGACTCTGAGTGGTCCATAGAAACATGGTTTCAACTTCTCTGCTCCACTCTTCTTGAGAGTAGACTTCCTGTGGGGCTGAAGTCTCAAATAAACCATGTCTCCAACCTCAAATACACGCTCAATACAATGCTAATCAGCATACAATTTTTGCTGATTTTGGGCATTTCGAAGGTTGTCCTCCAAGGATTTCAAAATGTCATAACTCTGTTGCAACAAATCCTTGGCATGGGGAGCTCTACTGTCACCAAATAGTAAGTCGATGAAGCTAGGAGCTTCATATCCGTATAAGGCCTTGAATGAAGGCATCTTGATTGACATGTGATACGAGAAATTGTAACAATATTCGCCGAAATGGAGCCATCTCACCCAAGCCTTTTGCTAGCCTAACACATAGTTCTTGAGATATCCTTCTAGCCACTTGTTAACAATCTCGTTTTTCCCATCAGTTTGCAGGTGATAACTAGTGCTTGGGGTAAGTACTGTACCACTCAATCTGAATACCTCCTACCAAAACATGTTTAGGAACTTGTTGTCCTTATCACTTGCAATATTTTTGGGCACCCAATGCAACTTGAACACTTTTCTAAAGAACAAATCAGCAACCTGAGTTTTCGTAAATACTGTGGAAATGGCAAGGAAGTGCACAAATTTTGCCAATCTATCTATTAACAATAACCAAAATAGAATCCCTCCCTTGCATCTTAGGCAAGCCTGTGATGAAATCCATGGAGATACTTTCCCATTTTTTATTGCGAACCAGCAAGGGCTGCAATAAGCTTGCAAGAAAAGTATGCTTATTCTTGTTCTATTAACAAATTTGGCATTCTCTAACATATCTAAGGACCTCATCCTTGAGCCCTTCCATGTGAACCTCTCACGAATCTGTCTATAAGTCTTGAAGTAACCTTGGTGACCAAGCAAGGGAATGTCATGGAATGTCTAAAGAACCTTCATCTTCAACTTAGATTAGGGCACCAAGAAGATCCTTTCTTTGTATAGGATCAATTTGTTCACCACCTTGTACCTCTCATCCTACAAGTTACCTTCAACAATGATGTTGGCAAAGGAGTTTTTGACATATTCTACAAGGATTTGCTCCTTCAAATTAGCAGTAATCTCCACCATAGAACTCAAATGTGGCCTTCTTGACAAGGCATCAGCCACAATATTATTCTTCCCTTTGACATATTCTATGTCAAAATCATAAGCTTGTAGCTTACTGACACACTTTTGTTGTCTGACATTGAAGTCTTTCTGATGTAACAAATGTTTGAGGCTATTATGGTAGATCTTGACCATGAACTTGCCACCAACCAAATATTACCTAAATTTGGCCAAAGAATGCATTATTGCAAACATCTCCTTATCATAAATGGGATATGTCCTTTCCACACCCCTCAACTTTCTACTTTCAAAAATAGTTGGGTGTTTGTCATGCATTACAAAAACACTGCTCCCTTCTCACAAACCATCACGTTGAAGCTCGAAAGGCTTGCAGAAGTCTGGTATGGCCAAAACGGGACATGAACTGATGATGTGATTGAACTAATCAAAAATCTTTTATGCTGCATCTAACCATACAAATGCCCCCTTTTTGGTAAACTCTGTGAGAGGAGCAACCAATAGAGAATATCCCTTCACAAATCTTCTGTAAAAGTCGTAAAGACCGAAAAATTGCTTCAACTAAGGTTTTCTTGTGGTGGCCAATCCAAAATGGCCTTAATCTTCTCTTGGTCCGCGCTAACCCCTTTTGAGTTGATCACATGACCAAGATACAAGACTTCTTCCCAAAGGCATAACTAAAAACTCATAATGCCCAAAATGGCATCTAAAAGCAATTTTCTCAATGTCTTCTTCCCTAACCCTAACCTGATGATAACCAAATCTCAAGTCTATTTTGGAGAAGAAAACTAATACATGTAGCTCATCAATTCTTGGTATCAGATGCCAATTCTTGATGGTCTTTCTTGTCTCGGTGGTCTATGCACATGCGCTTAGTGACATCCTTCTTTTTCACCAAAACCACTGAAGAAGCAAAAGGGCTCTTGCTTGGGCGGATGTGCCCCATGTCCAAGAGTTCCTTGATGGCCTTCTCAATTTTGTCTTTGTGCCTCTTAGGATGCCGATATGGGGTAGTAATGATGAGCTTGGCACCCTCCTCCAATTCTATCACATCCTCCATCGACCTTTCAAGAGGTCTCCCAGGTGGAATGCCACTGAAAACCTCGCTTCACTTTGAGACCAAAGCTTGCACATTAGGATGATAGTTCCTCTTTTCTTCTGGAGGATTGGTGGGCATGACTACACATTTTGCTGACCACTCCACTAAGTCATGCTGAATCAAACATTCCATTCACTTGAATGAAACAATGCAAGGACCCCTATTGGGCATCCCTTTATTTCAGCTCCATGGATTGAAGGTTTAATGTGATCTCTCCTAGAGATTGTAGCCATTGGATACTAAGAACCGCATCAATGTCACCAATGCTTACAAAATATAAATCATCCTTGACTTCAGAGTTGCCCAACTGAATGCACATATTTGATATCTTCTTGGTGCAAGTGATTGTAAAGCCGTCAACCACCATAACTTTGAATCCTTCAATGTCTTCCATTTTGAGTTCTCTCTTGGCCACAATTTCTTCGTCAATGAAGTTGTGTTGCTCTAGTATCAATGAGGGCAACAATTTGTTGCCCACATAGGACTCCTCGGACCCTGAAAAAATCATTCTTCTGAAAGCTGAAAAGTTGGGCAAAAGTGCCCAACTCTCCTAATCTTCTTCCACCTCTTTTCGGGCCTCTTCTTCCTCTTCTTCCTCTTTTTCTCCAATCTGATTGCTGCTCTGACATTTCTGACACTGATTCATCAACAGAATAGACCTCCAAATGATGTGTTTTAGCCCTTTCGGAGCATTTATGTCCTAGGGTGAAATATCCCAACTAGGATATTGAGTTAAACTCTGATTTTTGAAACTCAATTATAACCCTAATTTCTGCACTTCAAAATTTCTACTCAAACCCTAGTTTCTCATATGAAATTTCTGATTTGAAAACAAGCATGAACAGCAACATCTATCTTTCCAAAATGCATCAAATAATATAGCAAATATGTCTATCTTCAAATGTGAGCGTAACCAGCAATATGAAACAACAATATGATCATCCAACATGCAATAAATCTGATTATTGCATTAAAAAACGTCAAAGAGTTTAACCCGACAAAGGATCATGGTGAAAAAACGTATTTAGGGGCTGCTATTAAAGGGAAAGCGAGGGTGTTAGTTGCATAGCTGAGGACGGGATCGCATCATCTTAGATGTGAGACCGGTAGATGGAAGTCTCCTAAGGAAACATGGGAAGAAAGAACCTGCATATTCTGCCATAAGGGGGTGGTTGAGACGGAGTGACACTTCTTCATGGAATGCACAACTCATGAAGACATCCGTAAACAGTATGCAAATAGTTTGTGTATGGACGATATGCAGCAGTTATTTGAGGAGGATAAGATCAACCAGATGGCCAGCCTTCTAGTCAAAATCAATAGTAGGAGATCTGATTTAGAAACGAGCATGAAAGAAAATTAAGTTGTGTCTTGGTCCCATAGACTGTTTAGTCTCGTGGACGTCATTAAAATCTTTCATTCATTCATTCAGTTTGTCCAATCTGCTGCTACAAAAATCAGACTTAATGTCTACGCAATTTCACCACAAAATGGGCTCCAAACATGCCCATAAATATTACAGAAGTTTGCTGCTATGAATAAACCTTAATTACAAGCCATAATATGTATGAAATGTTGCTCCACAAAAACCCTAGCTGGGTGAACTACTCCAGCTATGAAAACAAGCAAAGATGTATGCAAATTATTCATGAAAAATGTCTTCAAACCCTACCCAAATTGTGTGCTGGCCTGCTGGTCTGTAGATGAGGGTTTGCAACCCTTGAAACTCACCAAAATCCTCCAAGATGCCAAAAATTGCCTCCCAAAACAAGTCGCACCACTTCCAACTTGGGCGCTCCACTCTAGGGTCAAACCCTAGGCATAACACCAAATCTTCCCTCCACAAGTCACCTAGTCTGAACAGAAAATCTGAGCATGAACTCTGATAGATCTTGCAAAAAATTTCATGGTTCCAAATCTGTAATGCCCAAAATTAAATTTTTTGCTTCATTAAGGCATTTTGAAAGAGTGGTAAAAAGTCTTGTAGAAATTGTCAAAAAAATAAAATAAAATAAAAAAATAGAAATTTGCATGTCACGCATGTTGGTTAAAAACTCAGATTTTTCAAAATTTGACGATCTAGGTCTCTTCAGAACGAAATTGTCTACAAAACCCAGATTTTAGTTTCTCAGCCCTACTTTTTAAGAAAATTCTTATTTTTTAGAAAGTTTCTAAAAGTAGACTTAAGTCGGAGTTTTTTGGGTTTCTTCTCAAACAAATACTAGCAAAATTTTCTAAAAATAGAATTTTTGTTTCCAGGGCTCAAACTGATTTTGATTGGTTGAATATACTTCCTAATCAGACTGGTCCAATCAGAATCGTCAAAAGATCAGCTTTTCTCTAATGGGTCTATTCTGCTTTTTCAGAAACTAAAAACAGGAGCTCCGAGGTCATCAATGGAGGATGGTCAACTGCCAGGTGTCATATTCTAGGTCTCAATGATACACAGATGACGAGAAATGGTGAAAGATGCTCGAGGAACGAAGAAAGGAGGGGAATCTGAAAATCTTGAAAGTTGTGAAAACAAAACTAAGTCTAGAGAGTCCAGGCGCCTTAATTCAAAGAAGGTGCCTAGGATTCTTTGCCTTAGAATATTTTCAGTTCTCGACATTTGATGCACGAGCAACTAGCGAACGCGGAGAGCAAAGAGCAAAGTAAAAATTTCAAAAACTCAAAAAACTAACTCTAGAGAAGAAAGATGCCCCAGTCAGCCAAGCGCACCTAGCATTTCAAACAACCAAAAGCAGTTATTAGGGTTTGCAATTATGGGAATTCTTCTTAGATTTCTTCAGGCTCCGCAACGAAACCATTAGCAGGTTCACTGGATCTGTCAAACGGACAGAATCTCAGATCAAATACAGGAGTTCCATCACAAGGACAAAGTGAAAATATTCAAATCATTCAAATTTTTCTAAATCTAGCTCACATGGGTGCCCAAGTCAGCCACGGGCGCCTAGGGTTTTGGACTATGTTGCAGGGTTTGTACCCACAGGCCTCGAACCCGGTCCGAGTGCGAACCTGGTACGGGTTCGCCTGTGGGTACATGCTGGGTATGTATAGGGTACGTGCCCAGCCCTGTGGGTTCTCCCGGGTGCGTGCACAGGGTACCCAGCACGAACCTGGCCCAATGGTGCGCGGACCCAAGGGTACCAGCCACGTACCTAGGCATACCTGGGAGAACCCACGGCCCAGCACTTAAAAAGTGGGCCCAAAGTCAAATAAAAAGCAATTTTTTATTATTATTTTGCCTCTTAACCCTAAACGACCCAATATGAGGCCTTTCAACACTAAAACATTTCATTTTTACCTCTCATTTTGCTCTCTCCATATTTTCTCTCCATCTTAGCATTTTGAAGGGAGGTGATTGTATTCGAAGGAGATCGATCGTGGAGTGGCAAATAGCTTCTACAAAGGAGATTTAAGTGTTTAAGGTATGCATTAAAACCCTATTCTTTAATCTTTTGATGAATTTTTTTAAGTTTCTTAGTTTTTGATGGATTTTTTCAAGTTTGTGAAGAAGTTTTTCAAGTATATATTTCTTTTTGCATTTTTTTTATAGATTGCAACAATGACCAGTAGTCAAAGTTCAGTGGGTGGGGAGGGGAGCCAAAAGTTCAAAATTGATAAAGGATCTCCTTTATGGAGTCATACCACAAGAATTTCACAAATTCCTGGAGGTGGGGGGTTTGTTTGGAAGTGTAATTTTTGCAATACACAATATAATAGCTCCTATTACCGAGTGAAACTTCATTTTATGGGGCCCTGGTGGTAAAGGGATTAATATGTGTGAGGGCCCAGATAAGAAGGGGTTTTCTGCTGTACAAATAGCAACATTTATAAAAGAACAAGAAGATGCTGACAACTTGGTTGCAAGAGGAAAACAAAGTAGTTATAGTTTCGGAAAGAAAAAAGCAACAACATTACCCACTCAGATAGTTAGGCCCTCTAGACATCCCTTCTTGTCTATACCCTCTACGGAAGAAGAAGATGAAGAACCAGAAACCACCACCCCCAAGAGAGGTCCATTAGAGAAGGCATTTAAAATGGAGGCAAGAGATATTGCTGAAGAAAAAATTGCACGTTGCCTCTATGCCAATGGTCTTCCATTCAACTTGGTGAGATCACCATATTGGAAGGACATGGTGTCAACAATAAATAGTGCACCTCCTGTTTCACAAGTCCTGGGTATGAAAAGGTGCGTACCACCTTATTGCAAAAAGAGAAGAAATCTGTAGAGGCCAACTAAAACCAATTAGAGATTCCATGAAAAAATTTATTGTTTATTGATGTGGAAAGACAAAAAACCATTGATACTTGTTAATGTGTGTCCCCCTAAGGCAATGTTTGAGGGCGTGACTGTGAAGGGGAAGTGAAAGATGTAGAGTTCATTTCCAGGATTCTCATTGACTCCATAGAGATGGTGGGTAGTGAAAATGTTGTCCAAGTAATTACGGACAATGCAAAAGTTTGCAGGGCTGCAGGTGCTTTGGTAGAGGCTAGATATGAGCACATCTTTTGGACACCATGCACCGTACACTCCCTCAATTTGGTGATGCAAGCAATTGGCAACCAAATAGAGTGGGTGAAAGAAATATACCAGGAGTCTGAGGAGATCCAGATGTTTGTGACAAACCACCATATGTCACAAGCAATTTTAGAACTTTTTCAAGATTGGAATTATTGAGTAAATTTAATTTATTTAGTTTCATTTATCATTTATGTCATGTTTTACATAATTGAATAAAATAATTTTTTGCATTATTTACATATTTTAAATGTGTTATTAACTTACTATTAACATGTTCTTAGGTTGCCGAGACCCGGTTTGCATCTCACACAATTGTTCTGAGACGACTTGTGAAGGTGAAAGATGCATTGAGTCAAATGGTTATTAGCAACCAATGGGGTATATGGAAGCAATCAAATTCAGAGAGGGCCCAAAAGGTCAAGGCATTGATCTTGCATGACGATTGGTGGGATCGTGTGAATTATGTATTGGAATTCACCGAACCTATCATGTCTATGCTTCGGTTTGCTGATACAGATGAACCATGCTTGGGGGATGTCTATGATAGCATGGACACAATGTTGGAAAAAATAAAAATAGAAATACAAAAAAAAGAGAATGATCCTGAAGACACCTTGTACAAAAGGGTGGAAGCAATTGTTCTTCATCGTTGGAACAAGATGACAACTCCATTGCACCTCCTTGCATATGCCCTATCTCCGAGGTACTATACCACTGAAGTACTTTCTATCCCAGGGAGAATACCGCCATATAGAGATTCTGAAGTTGCTAATGGGTATAAGACGACATTTAGTAGAATGTTCAGTGATCCAGAAGTGCATACAAGTGTCATGAGAGAATTTGGAATGTTTATCATAGGAAAATCAAAAAATCATACCTCTTCTGTTGCTAGAGACCAATACAAAATGGATGCTCTTACATGGTGGTACCTCCATGGTCAAGATTATATGTACCTCCAACCTCTTGCAATCAAGATCCTCTCACAAGTTTTTTTTTTTTTTGCCACTTGTATTGTAAAATTTAACACTTAACATTCTTGAATTTATCTTGCATTTTTTTATTTTATTTTTAATTTTGTTGGTTTTCTCTCCAGGTTGCAAGCTCTTCTGCCGCTGAACGGAATTGGAGTACATACTCCTTTATCCACTCAGTGAAGCGTAACCGGTTGGCTGCAAAAAGAGCTGAAGACTTAGTGTATATTCATTCCAATTTGCGTCTTCTGTCACGTAAGGATCCTCAATACAGGCAGGGGGCAGCGAGGCTTTGGGATGTAGCACCCGAGTCTACTGACTTGGATGCAACCATTCAGGATCTTGCTAGAGCCACTATGGATGATGTTGGTGATATTGATGACATATCACATGGTGTTGGATCCGCTTTGGGTTCAAATGATGATGATTTTGAAGTTCAAACCGCTCAAAATCCAAGTCACGATGATTCTGACAATCCTTTTGATGATTGATGAGCACTTGAACAATGAACATTGAATCATGTTTCAATGTTTCATGAACTACATTTTGTAATTCAGTAATTTTATTTGAATAGTTTTCAACTATCAATGATTCAATTGGCATTTAATATTTATCTTTGGCATTTGGCATTGATCAATGATCAAGTATCATACTATGAAATGATTTAGTTTTACAATTCTCTATATTTCTCTTATTTTTTTGTATATATAATACATATATATATATTTATAATATATTAATATTTATATATATATATATATACACACACGTACCCATACGTACCCAAACCCCTAAAAAAATTTTGCCCGTACCCACGTACCGAGTTCTCGTACCCGAACCCGTCCCCGAACCCGAACCGGTAACTTAGGTTTTGGAAGGTCAAAGGCAATTTCTAGGGTTTGCAAAAATGATAATCTTTTTCAGAATTCTTCAAGCTTTCCAATGAATATCTCAGCCAGACCAAAAGATTCATCAATCGTCGGTAATTGCAGGTCGAACAAAGATGTTTGAAGCATGGGAAACAAAGAAGGTTAAAAGAAAGTTGAAAATATCAAATTTTTGGTTGTCTGGAGAATCCAGGCGCCCCTAGCCAAGAGGGCACCCAACTTTCCATGCCTTAGAATTTTTTCCCCATTTTTCAGAAAGCGTTCAAAATCTCTTCATCGGCCTTGTTCCAACTTTCAGCAGATTGTCAAATGTAGTAATAAAGGCTAGCAAATGGTACCATTCAGCTCAGATATAATCAGACTTACTAGATTGACTAACTTCTAGACTCTGTTATTCACTGGATGCCTAAAAACGCAGATCAAACAAGGGTAATTAGCTTCACGCAGAATGGAGAAAGCAAAATATTGAAAATCACAGAAAAATGGTTGTCTGGCAAACATGGGCGCCCTAGTTAGTTAAGGGCACCCAAGATTTTGAGCACTTAAAAGTTGTTTTTAGGGTTTGCAGCCTCTAAGAGATTCCTCTCAAATTTGATCATGCTCTTCAACAAGTCTGTCACAGTTCGCAAGATTCATCAAACGTCCGGAATCGAAGATCAAACAGAGGCATTTTATCAAAGAAAAGTTGAAAATCTTGAAAAATTTCTAACTCTGGTGATGAAAAGCACCCTAGCTAGCCAAGGGCGCCCAAGGTTCAATGCCTTTAAAAAATTTCAATTTTGCCATTCATCATCTGAAAAAAGTGTCTACATTCAATGTTTTTATTTCTGGATTGACTTCAAAGTTTTAAAGCTTGGAGAATAAAGCGCTTTTTCGTCTCAAACTCCATTTAAAAAGGCTTTTGGCATTTATTCTTCATATTTTGTAGGTTGGCATCCATAGGAAGAAAGATAGAATTTTCTTCTCATCAAGATTTGGAGCCCAAACAGAGTTCTTTTTCAGTTTTCTTCATGGATTCAAGATTGGCAAGCACAGAAGCACGCTTTTTCATGATCCATTCTTCTAGGGCATCACCTTTCAGAAACAAGTGGTCATCTTTTTCAGTTTTCAGTGATTTGGGTCCACTTGCTTTTTACTCCTCTTGAAGATTGGGAAATTTTATATTTCCAAAAATGTGCTTTTTTGGAGCTTTTTCAGGAAGCCCTCAACTTTTTCAAAATCTGACGAACTGGATCTCTTCAGAACGTGATTGTCTACAAAACCCAGACCTCAACTTTTTTCTAAGAATCTGCTCTTTTTGGAGAAAAATCAGCAACTTATTTTCAGCAGTTTGCACAAAACTTTTCCGAACCTAGGCGTGTTCACGGTCAAAATTCGAGTTTTCAAACATGCAGTATTCTCCAAATGAAATCAGGAAACAAATCAGCTTCTTGGCAAAGAGTGAGTCATCTTTTGGGGCAGCGATGTTTTCTAAGAATAGAACTCAAAAAGCAACAGTTAACTTGATGCCTTTTCCAAATTAAACTTTCTATTCTCATTCATGCTTATCTATTCTTTGTTAAATAGGAAAAATCAAATTGTAATAGTTGGAACTTTCCCTACTTTTTGTTTTAGCAGGTTGTTAGTTAGTTGTCTTGTTTTAGTTTTAGAAATAAAGCTTGCAAGTTGGTAAGTCTAGTTGTAAAAGCAAGAAGAGGTTCCCTACTCCTTGTTTGTGTATAAATAAGGGCATCCTTGCCCATTAATTTCTTAACCGTTATTGTGATAAACAAATTGTTGAGCCTACTTTTGCCTACAACTTTGTTATTCAGTGTCTGTTCACTTAGTGTAAGAGCAAGTTTGCATACCTGCCTTTTGCTGCAAGTTATTGTTCAATTAATGTGTAATTTGTGTCAAGTGTATTCTAGTTTGATTGCTAAACTGTAAGCCTGTTATTGCTACAAACTTATTGTCACAGAAGTGTAATTGTTGTTAGAAATTTGAGAAAGGAAATCTTATGCCTACTTTGCTCTAATCTACTATCTCAGGTTTTGTTTTATGTGTTTTGCTTATATAATCTTTATTTCAGCTTACATCTGAAAGTACAATGAGTCTTCAGGTGTGCGTTGGAAGGAAGTTTGTTTAAGCATCTATGTTAAATCATTCTCGTTTACTTCTAATTCTTAGGCTCTGAGTTTACTTGAGTTGCTAGAAGTGTCATTAGAGTAGGCCTAGTTGTAGTTGAAGTTCTGGAAAAGGAAAAACCTCAGCTACGACGTAAAGAGTTTTATAACCTTGTGCTCTGAGCTAAGAACAAAAAAGATTCGCAATAATTTAGTTTACTTTCTTTAAGCATCATCAGCGAAGATGGAGCTTCCCCTCCTAATTTGAAGAGCAATTTACCTGTGCATAGTTTGTCTCTAATCCGCATTCCAAAGGTGCGAATTGAAACGCCAACAGTTTTCTAGCGTCCACCATGGGGCACAAGGCATAAAACTTCAAGAAAGCTTATGCTTTATGACACAGGAATGACCATTTGGCGTCCTATTGCTCCCGTCAAGAAGAACCTGTGATCCAACCAGAAGCAATGGGTGATAACAACGACAATAATGCTAATAACAATCGAAGACATCCACCCCCATTACCTTGGGGTAACAACATTGAACCTTTGGCTTTGGAGGGACATCATGAATTACCTAAAGGGTCAAGGAAGCATTTTCCCTGTTTTCACAGCAATGGAACTCAACACCCTAACGAACATATTTCTACCTTCACAGCAGCTTGCGTCATCTTGCATGTGGGACATGAAGACATTGTTGTGTGTCTCTTCGTAGAGACTCTTGTGGGAAATGTTGTGAACTAGTTCAATCACCTAGAGCTAGGAATTATTACAAGCTAGGCAACTATGAGAGAAATTTTTGGCAAGATTCAAAATTTCGAGCCCACTAAAGACAGTCATCGGTTGTTTGCCCAACTTGCAAATTCAAAGATGGAGCACAATGAGCCCATGAGGGAGTTTGTAGCAAGATTTAATCATCTTGTTACACGACTTTCTTCTACATTTAATCCATCATCGAAGATTATGATGAGTTGCTTCATAAATGCTCTTTCATTAGTGACAGCCTTCTTCCTCAAGACGGCAAAAGAAACAGAATTGACGGATGCGCAAGACCACGCCATCAAGTTGTGACCCAATTCGCGTAAATTAAAAACTTTCCAATTCTCACTTAAAACATGTAAAAGTAACATATAACAAAGATATTACAATAAAATTTCTTCCTTTCTTTATTGATAAACACGTACAAGTTACAATATGTTTCCTCATGAATTTCATTTTCATTGCAAATATAAATCAGAGTTAAAAAGTAATACAATTACATACATAGCTTGTAAGCTTTTGCACAAATAGAAGTAAAGATGTCCAGGAGTCCTTCCTTTCAAATCTTGGTACATCGGCCGCTGCTGTGGAGGAGAAACATCACTCGGGCGCTTTTCCGCCAACCACGGACTTATAATGCGGTCCCCGCGATCATTTTGCAATGAGGCCCTCCCTTCGAAGAAGAGATTGGTAGGGTATCCTTTAACGATTACCAACTGAGCATAGTGCTGTGTCCTACACAACTAGAACCTTGCTATTTCACAATCTTGATCTAGTACCCGGATCACAATGAACTGACAGTGTAGTCTCAACTATCTCACACCTAAGTGGATGTCGTACCTTTCACTACTTTGGCCAAAGTATTCTCATTCAGTACTTCGAATGAAGGTCATCTATCATATACACTACTCAGGGCCGATTTGACTTGAGGCTTACTTACTCTACGCGTAGGTTTTATCCTTCATTGGGTAATCCGTCACCCCAGATATCCTACAATCATACGAACCTACTAGAAATGAGACAGTCTACAAGTATCTTGTATCAACTCTCCTAATTAGGAAATCTTAATCCTAAGAGTACTTAGCTTGCCTCTGTTATACTAATAATTAAAGCTAAAAGACTTTACTTGGTTCTGCCTTCATTTCGTTCCTAGTAGATAATAAGTACTCCTACGTATTCTCCATATACAGAGATCATACACAATATGCAGAAGTCATACAAATAAATCCCTCCCTTTTATCTTTTCCATTATTTCTCTTAAATGTAAGATAAGTAAACTAATCTCTTAAGCTCTTTACTCATATAATCCCTTTTTCATAATCCTTAATCATTGAAACCGTATATACTCCTCATATGGATATCATACATATTTCATACTTAATGCAAAACGCACACTAATGTAAACAAGTATGCACTCCAAAAAACATGCATAACCATTCCTTTAAGTAATTTACTTACATGATACAACATAGAATCATTTCTTTGTTTATCTTAACTGAAGTATTGAACTCAATGCTATTCCCTACTGTGTACACTCAGCATTTTACTCTTTTAGTTTATTTATCAAGAATATGCTCTGCAACATGAAGGATGAAACCACATGCCTGGTATTTGCCTTTTTCCTTTAGGGGATGACCTTGAATGGGTTTGCAGCTCCTCAGACCTTGAACAAAAGACTTCCAGCACTCTCAGACCAGTCTCAAACTCTTCCTCAGAAATTAATCACTTACAACAGCTGAAGGCAATCTCAACTTCTTACTGTGAACTTAGAAGTGATGAAGAAAATAACAGGGGATGTCTCTCAGCAATTAGTGATATACTGTTCTCAGAAAATATGTAAGGTTTCTCTCAGCAATAATAAAGTTCACTCACAGCTTAAGCAGGGATAGTCACAGTATCTTTTACTCTCAACAATATAGAATAATATGACCAAAACAGGGAATGATTATGGAAGCTAAATAAGATGATAAATTCGGATTCTTCCAGTCAAAAGATTCCTTACTCAGAAATTCTCCAGAATAAGAATGCTATTCTTATTTCACAATAATTTATAACTGAGAACACTCAACTCACACTAAAACACTTGAACAGATAACTAACACAGACTCACAATACTGGCTCTCAAATTTGCAGTGTATAAGCTCTCTAAAAACGTCAATGAAGAGAAAATCCGAATTGCCTTCGAATGAAAGTTTGTGAAGTATTTATAGGCCGCAGTTAAAACAGTTTCCCCATTTCTGGGCATGTATATTGACAGATTTCAAAGTTTACTCAGTCAAAATGTTACTTGTCATTCATCTAAACCCTTAGTCATGTTCTTTCATGATGATTCGACTTCTATACAGCCAGCAATTCGAAGAACATTTCAACTTGCAATAAAAACGAAATCTACAGCCACGTTTTTCTTGCCAGGCGTAAGAATTTTCCATGATATTTTTGCTGCGTTCTAGGTCAAGTTCCAAATCGACACAGCTCAGTAGTTTGTTGCTATTTTCTGGTTTTTGAGCTTTGAATTTGTCTTCTTTCATTCCCAGCTGTGCAGGGACCTCCGCCATTTCCACGGGAGAGTTTCCTCTTTTCTTTATTTTCATTCATTTGCAATAATTCGAATTTTTCCAAAAGTTTCCTTAAAAGTATTTCGCCTCTTTTCAAATGTACAAGTTAAATATTTCATATGGTAATCTTTTAAATATTTGAACTTCCATTTTTTTACAAATCACGAATTTCCTTCTTCAATTTTTAACACTTTAAAATAAAATGCGAATTTCATTCTTTTAATTTGAAATTGTTTTAATAATTTCTTTTTGTATATTTTACTTATTAATGTATTATTTTAAACATTATTATTTATTTTTATATAAACGTATTTATATATAAATAAATATTAATTTTAATATTAATACATTTAATTAATAAAATATACAAAAATATTATTATTTATACATTCTTTATGTATTTAAATAATCACCTTATATATTTATACATAAATATATAAGTAAATCCCTTAGACAAAATATAGTTCCCTTATTTATTTTATTATAAAATACTATTATAGTCTTTAAATATATTAACACATAAATATTTAAATACCCGAGTATTTTAAATATTTATATTTAATATAACTATAATAATTTTATATATAATCGTTAATATTTAATTACTTAAATATATATTTAACAAATATATAAATATATCGTGAGCCAGTCAGCAACCCGATATTTATATATATATATATATATATATATATACGTAAAGTCAACAGGGAATAATAATATAATATTATTATTAGTATGTATTTCTCTGTACGCAGTGTTCACATAAATGTATGTATATCATGTCATTACGTACATATGGGCATATCCATCTGCCGAGCATATGTATGTATTTGACATGTATATTCATATGGATACGCGTACACGTATACACATACTCACTTGACCTTTTAACGTATATCCATTCACGTTTTTCCAAATCATGTCAAAGCATAGTAAGTCAGACAAATAAGTAATCATCACTTTTCAAAGCATAAAGAAGTAAACATAACTCCAAGCCTAAGGATGACTTATCTAGACCAACATAACTGACTTGGTTTCTCAGAACCTATACTGACGTGTGTGTATGCTCATTTGGTACTCGTTACTGCTTACCCGACCAAGTTCCTCCCCGAGTGATATCTCTCCTCTGTCCGGAGGATCAGTCTTCATACCTGCACACCATGACATGACATCGGCAGTCATATGCTCATAACAAAGCAGAATACATGAAACATTTCAAAAGTTAGATTATTCATAAATCAATAACCTTCTATTCTCCTTTATGCAGTATTTCACCAAGAATAACATCAAATGAAACATCATTCATATTGAAAACAAGGTACAAGCATCATTAATTCACCTCCAGAATTCACATTTACTCTATCTAATGATTGTAAATTGTAACGTCACAATTTGGGATGTAACAAGTTGGAGGATAATATGATCCCCTTTGGCAAGATGAAGGACTCAATCAAACCTCTAGTTCAAAGTTCTACAGATCCACTGCACTACAGAAGGTAGCCAATGAGATGCTTGCACTACCACCACCACAATATCAACCACAACAATAGTATCAACCTCAACAGCCGTATCAGCCTAAGAGGAATAATTTTCAACCTTTCAATAATTACAGGTCGTGGTTGCTAGCACCTCCACCAAGGCAAACGATTGAAGCTGCACAAAATGCAGTATTTTGTTCTTTCTGTGAGACTGATGCACATATCGGTTCTACATGTCCTGAGAATTTAAGAATGTACCAAATCATGGGATATGTTGATGTTGCACTCAGTTCAAGTTTTGTCCCTACACCAAGTTTGAATGTTGTCTTACCACAAACAAACAACTATGATGGCAACTCTGCTATGGGATACTTTGAACCCATTATTGAAGAAGACCTCCGCCACTACTCTCTTGCAATAAATTGCGGAAGACATTCAATGCTTATGTTTCCACATGCTCAGCAATTGAAAGTGCAGAAGGAAGAAGAGAGGTCGAGAGCTAAAGAACAAGTTAAGGAAGTGGTTGCTCAGGACCCATCTTTAGCAAATTTTGACATTGTAAACTCCATGATGAAGACCAAGGTTAAAATTTCACAGTTGGAGTATCTTCGTGATCATCCTGAGCAGCTAGACGAAATAATACAATATGTAAAGAAAGAAGCTTCAATTCAGCCTACATTGCTCAAATCATTTGTTCCAACGGAAGAAAAGCCTAAACCTTTCTATATATCTCTATATATAGGATGATTCAAACTAAGCAATTGCATCATCGATTCAGGAGCTTCAGACAACGTCATGTCTCTACAAGTGATGAATGCATTAGGACTTTCGTGCACTAAGACACAGGACAAGTGTTATTCACTCGAGTCTAAGTCGGTGCCATTGGTCAGACAATTGAAGGACACTCAAGTAAGGTTGGCGGCTTGTCCGGAGAAAAAGATAATGATGACTATCCTAGTGGCTAACATTCCGGCCAACTACGAGATGTTGAGCCGAAACTTTTGCAAAGATCTTGGTGGTGAGATACAATTAGATTGGTCGTCCGCAACTATTCCTACAAAGTAGGGAAAAATCAAGATAGAACCTAAGCCCAAATCCCGATTCATAGTGGTGAAATCCCCAAACCCCCCAACCAAAATTCAATATCAAGAAACGGGTCTTGGTAATTATGTGATGCAATCAAAGATAGAAACTTAAGACCAGAACATTGCTTGTTCTAAAAAGAGACTGACAGAGGATACAAAGTTATGAACAATGCAGTTCGATGGGAGTTGTTCAACTATAGGTTCAAGAGCAAGGGAAATAATCATCTCCCCTAAAGGACAATTGCACCCATTTGCATATTCCCTAGAATCGAAATTCACTGAAGCTGAAAAAGAGGCACTTTTGTTAGGCCTCAAAAATGTCGAAGACATGGGAATCAAACTCCTATGTGTTAAAGGGCATGTAGAGTTGATCGATGAGCCAATCAAAGGATATTTTCAAGTTAGAAAGGATCACCTATGGCATTATAGAAACCGAGTTTGGAACACGATCAACTAGTTTGAAGCGTTCGACATCCCGAGGATGGATGACAGCAAAACTGATGCCTCAATGGTATTTGTTTCAATCTTTATGCCATATTCTGACTTTTTTCGGGGTGCATTTGCCTGGGCGTATGAAGATATGGGAATCTTCATCCGGCAAGAATTGTCTCCTACAATACCCATTAGAAGAAAAGTGAAGCCATTAATGTTTTCTCTTAGAAATAGTGAAGAATGTATGGTGGTTCTCACTCATGGAATATAAACACAAAGTACAAACATCAAATCATAAATGAAAGAAAACACTTCCAAGGTTAAACCATTACAAAAACACAAATATTTTATATCTAAGGTAAAAATAAATAATGTGCACAACTTAAAATACAAACATTAAGACAAAAAATCCAAAATCATTCTTTCCTAGTTGCTCAAGTAGGTAACTACAAGAGAACATACCTCTGCGATATCATCTTCCCCCACAATGCCAAAGGGTACAATAGTGGCATCAAACCGTGCTGCCATTCGAACAAATTCTGCTTTTTCGGGCCAGAAGAGCTTATATTGTTCACCCTACAAGATTGAGGAAGAATGAGCTGCATAGTGGTAAATTTCCATAATTATGATTTTAGAAGCAAACAGAATATGGAGACCATTTATTCTAGAATAAACAAGGTGTAAAGAAGAATCAACTTAAAGCATATGATTATTGATAATTTGAATACTTTTCATGTTTATTATAGTTTCTTTTTCATTTCATTATATTTTGTTGTAATTTTGGAGACTTGGAGCTGCCGAAGGGTAGCACAATGTTTCTCAGTTGTTCTTACTCTGATTCATCAATTTGATTAGTATGATGCAAGGTGACCCTGAAGGGTTAATTAAATAAGTTAGGTGTTTGCCTTTTTACAAAAGCCTCACCAATCCAGTATGCTCTAAGTTTCATCTTCTAAAGAAGAATATCATGTTTGTTGATGCAGTAACCAACCCAAGATGTTTCGTGCCTGGTAGAGATAATTAATGATCCTTATAGCAGTTAATTCTGTACTTGGACATATTCTGTAAAATGACTCATTTTCTTAGGGAGGAAAAAAAAGGAAAATGCTAAGTAGATTACCTAAATCACAAGTCAATTAATATTTATTCAAAATGGTAAGCTTTGGATTACTTCATCAAGGCATAAATTATGTGTTTCCCTTGTTTGATTAACCAGAAATTTTGGGGGAAAATAATTTACTTGAGGTGATTGAGGGGCTTTTCCAGGCTTTTGCACTTTATAGTTGAATATTTGGTGCACCAATCTAGGTGGCAGAGTGAGTGTTTTCTTAATGCATCATCAATGCATGTGCTTTCCCAGTCAGCAACAGTCTGTTGCATCTCATGCTTATAGCTTAACACTAGCAAGAACCTCTCAAGAAACAACTTTCAGGTGAGTCCAAGGCTCAATTGTAATCCTTAGAGGCCCTAATCATAGAATGTAAACTGTTCTTGTTCCTATAATGGTTCCACTTTGTCTTCTTCAATGTAACTCAAGTACATATATTTATCTTACTGGTCTAGGAGGATTCACCTCCATTCTACTAGTTATATCAAATTATATTTCACAATCATGCTGACAGATTGTACAAAACAAGTCAGATATTAAATATCTTAACAGTTCAGCATTTTTTTCTTCCTATGGATGCATGGTTATTCCTAATGTTTATTATATCTTTCATTATTCATTTCTTCTTGTTAGTGTACTCTCAGAGCTATTCACTAATAATTATTTAAATCCTTTGAATTGCCTTGTTATTTCAGACAAAAATACCAACAGGGAAACAAAGAAGATGCAACATCCAGTTTGGTATCAGGAGGTGATTGAGGATGCACTTCAAGGTAACAAGAGGATAACGTGAGTCATTTTTAGACGGAGTTAGAAATGATACGCCATTTTTCCCTACAATTGTAACAAGTAGCATCTTCATCAGACCAACTACTTTCATCTAAGCAAGCATTTGAATGCTAAAATGTCAGACAAGGCAGGGTTCTAAAAGTAGGCATGTACTCGCTAGTCTCACAAGTGCTCACCAATTTTTCATTAGGGAAAATAACTTGTCCACAACTTGCCAGTCAAGTCTGCTTAAAAACTCACAAGTTACTCAACAAGCTTTTTGGTGAGACTCATTTGGACCCAGCAATTTTAACAAAGAGAATTGGCCAGTACAAAAACAAAACATTCATTAAACCCTAAAATCTGACTTTGATTGTCTGTTTTGTCTTCACAAACTTGAATCTCAACCACCTTAAGTGATTGTCAATCAATTGAAAGGATTTATCTATGGTTAGAGTGTGATTCGATCGGTATTTTCTTGGGTTATTTATTTCTTTTCTTTTTTTGGTTTCTTTCCTATTTCAAAACCCTGCTACTTTCTTTTCTGTTTTGCAATGTGTGGAACCTCAACAATGTACAAGGCAAGGAATTATGCAAGGTGGGAAGGATCTAGATGGAAGCATGGCACACTAGATATGATTAAGGGCATGGTGACTTGCAATTATAGTGCATTATGTAGGAGAGGAAGCAACACTTGCCTCAAATACTACCTCGGTCAGATCACTAGCCAGGATGTCAAGTTGTGTAACCAAGAGGAGCAAGAAGTGAAACAAGAAATGAATGTCCTACTTTGTAGCTATTAGGAGAAGAAAAACAAAAGGAAGAGGATGAAGGAATCAATTACATCAATGATTAATTCCATAGCCACTCTTGATTCAGTGGCTCTTTTATCATCCCACACATTCAATGTTCCTCCACTCACACTAAAGAGGGTTTAAGCTGACTTAATACCCCTAGCTGCTTCATTCCTTGCAATGCTATAGGTGCACAATCCTTGTTTGAAGGGATTGCTTAGAACCAAGAGAAGCACCATTAGGCAAGGATGGCTGCTGTAAATTTGGTACTATAGTAATATACCATTTAATCCAACAAGCACCCCATATTGGAATGCATTGCCTGTCCATTGCTAGTGTAGGGATTAAGACACTAACTCCACATGATTTAAATGGATCATCACTAGGGGAAGCTGTAAAAAATTTACAGCTAGCAGTATAAGACCAAGAGAAAATATGGCAGAAAATAGGCCATCACATTTCATCTAATGGGTCAATAGATGGCTGGGATAGAACCCTAATTAAATTTTTAGTGGCTTCCAATGACACATTGGTGTTTTTGGATCATCGCTAGGGGAAGCTGTAAAAAATTTACAGCTAACAGCATAAGACCAAGAGAAAATATAGCAGAAAATAGGCTATCACATTTTGTCTAATGGGTGAATAGATGGCTGGGATAGAACCCTAATTAAATTTTTAGTGGCTTCCAATGACACATTGGTGTTTTTGAAATCCTTAGATACCTCACACGAAATCAAGAACGCAAAGACACAATTTGTTGGAGGCAGTGGTCTATGAGGTGGGGATAGAATATCACTCAAGTTGTCATCAACAACATAGCCACATATGCAGCTGCAAGTTGAGGATAGGCATGATGAGCACACGCTTATACTAAGAGGGGGAGGGCGGGGCGGTGAATCAGTATAAGACAATCTTATACTTTTTCAAAACTTAACAACCATGGCAATATCAATCACACAAGATCTAACAATTATGCAACACAAGAAGAACACATGATTTAAGTAGAAACCCTTATGGGAAAAAACCACAGAAAAATATTGTTTATATTCAGTTTCTCTTACAAACTTTGTAGGAACCAACCTGCTAGAGACACCAAACCCCACTTACAAGATTTGTAAGCACCAACCCACTGGAGACACCAATCCCCACTTACAAGATTTGGAGGCACCAACCCACTGGAAACACCAATCCCCACCCCTAAGCACCAACCTAACAAGAGACATGAATCTCTTCTAATGAGAGGCACCAACCTCCCAATCTCTCCAATTAGGAGGCACCAACCTCCAAATGAATATTATTTTTTCCTTATTCAGTATCACTGCTTCAATATGCTTCACAAATCTACCTTAAAACCTTCACAACTTTATGCTTTAAATTCCCTCACCAATCTGCTCAAAAACCTTCATAAAACTGCTCACAACTTTGGCATAAATCTGCAATAGAATATGTCAAAAGGTCTGCTCAAATCTTCAACAACTTTTGCTCATAAATTTGCAAGAAGCCTTTTAAGAAGAAGGGAAACAAGAGGAGTGATCCGTGTTGTCCCTGATTTTTGACATACAAAAATCAGAGATAACCCATCAAAATTTTGACATTTTTAGGCCTCAAGGCACGTATTACAAGGTACAGAGGTTGGGCATTTTAAGTTTTGGGTCTATAGTCCTTTTGGCCAACATTTTTCATTCACTCTCATTCGTTTTCGTGAAATTTTGAGTCATTTTTTGTGTGTTTTTGGTCAATTTCGGGTTTTGAAGACCTTACTTCAAGTGTGGGGGTTTCAAGTTCTAAAATGCAAGCGATACATTCACTTGCAATCAAGTCCCCAAGACCCGACTTCACTTTATGAGCTTTTTAAGTCACTTTTTAAATATTGTTCACTTGTAATGGGGGTCCCAAGACCCGATTACAAGTAAAAAGGTCTTAAGACAAGTTAGTCACTTGCAATGAGCTTTTAAAAACCCGATTTCACTTTTACATGTAAAAGTAACTTGTAATGAGGGTCCCAAGACCCGATTGCAGGTAAAACGTTTATAAGTAAGTTTTGATCACTTGTAGTGGGGGTCCCAAGACCCGATTTACAAGTCAAGAGCTTTTTAAGTTTTTTTTTTTAAAGTTTCATGTAACTTGTAATGGGGGTTTCAAGACCCGATTACAAGTGAAAGTCTTATTATTTTTCCTTCCCATACTTGTAAAGTTTACTTGTAATAATGTTTTTCCACAGTGCAAGTAAGTCACCTTTCATTTGCACGTGCAATTAGCCTTCCAAAACCCGATATTGAGCTTTGGCCTCACTTTTGCAGCCCCTTTGTCTCATTCTCATCAGTCATGTTTGCACACATGACCCACCAAATCAATAATATAAGGCATGGGCCTTATTTTTCAAACAAATTCCAAGGCTGGAGAATGATACAAAGAAAGAACAACAACATGACAAAGCCACAAAAGGAGTTGAATAAGTAACATGATTGAGCATAGAATGCTTTCAAGACAAAGATGGAAGAATGTTTTCCAAACAACAACATGAAGATTGTAATGTCCCCTTCTCGAGCATGATCTTCTCTGATGACCGTTGGCCTATTCTGGAGACCCGTAGGCTACTGGGACGGTTTGATTAGGGTTTCTTGTGTGGGGGTTGCGGTTGCTCGTGAATTGGTGTTCGAACTGCGGATTCCTTCTGGGTTTTTTGTGGGCTTCGCAGTGATATGTTTCTCTGGGCATTCTGAGCACTTTCTGGAATTTACTATTTTTAGTAAATTCTATTTCTGGCAGTGGTCCTTTTGGTCTCGGCACAGTTGACTTTCCTCTTCAGTCGACTCAATTGGTTTATTCAGATTTTGGCTTCGGGATGCAGTTTCGGAGAGATAAGTTCATTTCACTTAAATAACATTATATTTTAATGTTATATTACCCCTTGGCCTAGTCTATTGACTTAATGTTGTTTTAAAAAGTGGTCTTTTAAGGGTGGCGCCATCATTGAGATTATTTTATAATTATTAAGGTTGAATTAAAGCCTTAAGTTGGATGCCATTATTAAAGTGATGAATTTAATTAAAAGAAGTCAAATTGAAGCTTTGAAGAAAGGGACGCCATCTTTTGGAGGATTAGGGTTTGACTCTGAAAAGAAGGTTAGGGTTTCGAGAAGGTCAACGGAAAATTATAAAAGGAAGCCTTTGGGTCTCTTTTCATCATCTTTGGTCTATGCTATTGTTATGCTGCCGAAATGGTTGCTGGATTGCTTCGAGGAATGAATGCCTCCTAGCCTTGGCTCGACTTCGTGCTTGAGAGATAGCACCTAGTGGAGAGGTTTGCTTATTTTGAGTGTTTTTGGTAGTAAGGTTTGCATTGTAGTGTTGTTTTGCCATTAGAAGTTCAGTTTATTGCATTTTATGTCATTTTCCGGAGTTGCTGATAACAGGGCTGAATCTGTAGTTTCACTCATAAATCAGAAAACAAAAATAATCTCATTCTGGGTATTGTGTCATTGCATCTTATTGGTAAGGGCGCCCCTTCATGAATATTTGCAGATTTTAATACGAAGCTTATGATTTTATAATGCAAATTCGTCATTCCTTGAAGGCCGTACTTTCTGGAGTGCCTTGGGATTCGTGTCAGTAATTAATAACCATTTTTAGATGCCATTTCTTATTACTAAGTTAGGCGCCATCATTTTGAGGGTCTGTTGCATCAGATTTGAGATCATTTGGGTGAGAAATGAGAGAGTTATGAGCATATTGCTAGGGATCTGTGTTGCTGGTTTTTAATTTAAAAGTGCAGATTTGCAAAAATCAGAATTATTATTTTGGTCCTTGAGAGAGTTATTGATTTGGCATCTTTAATCAAGCCAAGGAGAGTTCTTTATATGATGTAGTGCTAATCTTTCAAATTCCTATGCTCTTGGCAGGCGAATGAGCTTCATTTTGTAAACTGGCAGTAGTACTGGCAGTAGTTCTCAATCTTGTTCAATTCTGATTTGTAATGCTCACTTTACATTCTGAGGTTGTTTTGTAATATCTTACATCTCCGCCCTATGGTAGCTCCTTTCCCACTCTGGGTTAGAAAGCACATTCTGGGTGTCGAGTTACTTTCAGCATTCTATCTTATTTCCCTTCAAGCATTGTAATTTCTGTTATCTCCGCCATATGGTCGCCTCATTTCCGTATTGGATTGAGTAGCACATACTTGGTGTTGAGTGTGCTTTCAGTATAATAGATTGTAGGGATCCTCTGACCACATGCTCGTCGTTCGCCGGCGCATTCTTGGTTAGAGTTCTTGCATAAGCATTTTGATTAAGACCCTCTAACCAATGCTCACACCTTGCCCACATCGGGATCCTGGTGTACATTCTGGTTAGAGTTGCCTCAGCATCATTTTGGTTTAGCTACTAACCTTAACGGGTGCATTGGTTTGTAATTTGCAATTGAAAAAGTTGAAAAATTTGGCTCAGAATATTTCAAAGATCCAATCAAGGATGATGTAGTTTGACTCGTGTCTTCGGACACTTAGAATAGTTTCAATTATGTATTTGTAATTTTGTTTTGACAAATTACATGTAAAGTCAGAAATTGTAATGGCAGGTGGCCATGCTACTCACATTATTGAAGATTGCAATTACATGTAATCAAGTTACAAGTCAAAATAAATTAGGACTGTAATTTGGAATAAATCAATTGCAAGTAGTTAGTTAGTGGTTGAGAGAATTTCTCAAGTTAGTTGGGATCATTTCACCTTTTTCTCAAGGCTTCTCTCCTATAAATACTTGAGGGGGTCTATTGTAATTTTTATCTTTTTGGCAATAGAGAAAACTCTGCAGATATTTATAGCAAAGAGACTTTGTGCTTTGTGTATGTAAACTTAATTTCCAAGCAATACAAGGAAGGCATATGAGATTTCAGACTTTGTGTTGAGTCTTGTTGCATGTTATTACTATGTTCTTATGTCATAGTGGTACATTTTTCTGAGTTATTCTTGTGATATTGTGGAGCTGTTGTAATAAGACTTTGGTCTGATTTCTTGCAGTCTTTGTGCTACAAGTTTGAAAGATTGAATTAGTTTGATTTGTGATTAAGAGTTGGAAAGAGTTACAAGTCTTTGTGCTTGTAGTAATTTCCATATAAAGTGATTCGTAAATGCACCATACTTGCAGAATTTGAGCTGATATATGTTGTATTTTGTTCTTAGATTATCATTCTAAAAGGGTAGATAGGATTTTAGATACTCAAGACTTTGTGCTTGGAGATTGTTTTCCCGTCCCAGAAGGAGGTGACGGAAGTCTTTGTGCTTTCAGGAAACTTCATTTCCTCTCTCTCAATTTCATTTCAAGCTGTTGTAATAGTTTTCTTAAAGGTTATTGTCACTTTTCTATGAGGAGAAAAGAATATAATCCTTCTACACTAGTATTGTAATCATTTACATCATGTCCAGCACTATAGCAGTTGTATCTCATTGCAAATGTAGTTGGGAGTTTGGCAGCAAACTGTTTGTGAAATTGTCTCATGGTTGTAAGTGTGCATTTTCCATAAGTAGATCATTTATATGCATTTGAAAAGAACAAAAATACTTGCATTTCACTTTCATTACATTGTTAGACATCTTGGCATTTATTTTCAAGCATTCAAGCATCATTAGCATCAACCAAAACCAAAACAAAGCAAACAGAAAACCATTACCAGCAGATACAAGGTTGCAAGACAGGTGTGTGTCAAAATTCTTAAGGCAGAAATTCAGATGTTTTTGATCAGTTTTGGCAAGGCACTTTACAGTGGTATCAAAGCTAGCATTCCTACCAGCCTGTGTGTTAGAATTGGATTATGAATGAGGATATTTTAGATATCAATCCACTTGACATTCATTATAGAAGATTAAGAAGAGGTTTGGGACCACTTGATTTCATGGAGGATAGACGAGATATACTAGAGGGCAGCACCCAGCATATTCTGAATGACCTAGCTAGAGGTCAACATGAAATAGCACAAATAGCACAACTCATACAACAACTTGCTAGTGGTAGAAACAACAACAATGGAAATAATGGCAATAATGGGCAGAATGGACATAATGGAGTTCATGATAATAATGCAGAAGTCAGTAACTCAGTTCAGAGCAATGCTAGGGCAGCTAGCAGGGTGACACCAAAGGCCTCTCATGCCTCAATTTTTGGGAGAACAAGATGCTGCTAATAAGGGGCAGCAAGCTCAAGAAGAGGGCTTCACAGAATATTTTAGAGAGTACCAAACTTTAGGGGATGAATTTCATACTGCAATGTTATTGGGAGATTTTTGCACTATCAAATACAAGAATAGGCCAAGAAACAACAACAGAGGGCAGCAAAACCAGGATCTACAACGGAAGGTTGGGAAACTTTCAATCCCTTCCTTTGATGGCTCTAGTAAATGTATAGCTAGAGCATGGGTTCAGAAGTTAGACACTTACTTCCAACTCAACCCTATGTTGGAGACCGAAGCCATTAAGTATGTTACCCTACATTTGGATGGCGAAGCACATGAGTGGTGGTACCATAGGCTTGTCACTTTGGGACATGTTAATATCACATCTTATTTGGAGTTCACACAAAAACTAATGGACAAATTTGATCAAAAGGATCCTAAACTTCATTTCAGGGAGTTAGCCCAACTTAAACAAAGTGACTCAGTGGATGCACATATTTCAGAGTTTTAGCGGTTGGCAGTCATGGTGATAAACATATTGGAGCAACAGTTGGTTATGCTCTTCAATGAGGATCTATCCAAACCACTTTGTGGTTAGATTAAGGCTTTAAAATTCGATTCCCTACAAGATGCAATCACTAGAGCTAGAGACATGGAGTACTCCACACCTAGCAACAAACCCCCTTCTAAACCCTTTCTTCCTCAAAAGAACAAGGGCAAAAAGCCTTTTCAGAAGAAGGGAAACAAGAGGAGTGATCCGGATGAGGAGTATCGCAGGGAATGCAGAATCAAGGGAATATGTTATCATTGCAAGGAACGTTGGAAGACTATACACCATTGCCTAGGTAAAGGAAAGGCTCATCTCATTGAAGTCGTATCAAAGGATGAGAGTAGTGATGATGAGCAATAGCAGAACAATGATGACAACAGTTCAGATGATGAGCAACCCCGGGAGAAGGGCAAGAGCAGTACCATTGCTACTATTTCTGGCACACCTAGATTCAACTCCTTCAGAGTTAGGGGAGATTTATAGGGTCCACATATTGCAATGTTCTATTGCAGTGTTCATTGATAGTGGGGCCACCCACAATTTTATTGATGCAGCCCTAGTGGCGAAGCAAAGGCTACCAACAGAGGACTTTGAGGGATTTAATGTGATGGTGGCAGATGGTTACAATATGACATGCACTCGGAGGGTCCTCCAGTTGCCTATTACCTCGGGCAATTACACAGTCATGGATGAATTCTATGTGGTAGACTTGGGTGAAACTAATGCTATCCTTGGAGTTCAGTGATTAAATTCATTAGGGAAATATTCACAGAATTTTCAGACCATGGAACTTAAGCTCAGGATAGCAGATGGGAAACGAGTGGTGCTTAGAGGCATGCTTACTAGTTCAGCCAAGGTTGTGTCTGCCAAACACATGGAGAGCATCTTTCAACATGATGACATAGCTTGGGCAGCAAAGTGTTTGATTACCACTAAGGAAACTCCAGATTCAAGGCAGCCATATCGCATTGACATTCAGGAGCTTCTTGGTAAGCATGATAAGGTGTTTGGAGAGATTCCTCCAAGGAGGCCACTTGATAGAGGTTTTGAGCATACCATTGAGTTCGAGGAGCGGGCCAAACCAGTCATCACCACCCCTTATCGTCTTCCTAAGAAATTTAAGGATGAGATTGAGAAAGCAATCAAGGAACTGTTTGAGATGGGACATATCAGACCGAGCTCTAGTCCCTTTGCTTCTTCAGTGCTTATGGTGAACAAGAAGGATGGGACAATGCGGATGTGCATTGACTACAGAGCTCTCAATAAGAAAACAATCAAAAACAGGTACCTGATACCCAGGATTCACGAGCTCTTGCATGAGTTACATGGTGCAGTTTATTTCTCCAAGATAGATCTTCGTTCAGGGTACCACCAAATCAGGGTTCGAGAGCAAGACATTCACAAGACTGCATTTCGATGTCACTATGGGCACTATGAGTTTTTGGTGATGCCATTTGGATTGACTAACACACTTGCAAAATTCCAGTCTTGTATGAATCACATCTTCAATAAGCAATTGCATAAGTTTCTCCTAGTATTCTTTGATGACTTGCTCATTTATAGCAAGACTTGGGAGGACCATTTGAGACAGCTAGATGAGAATTTGACTATCATGGGAGAGCAATCACTATATGCTAAGGCCTCGAAGTGCAAATTTGACCTTAGAGAGATACTCTACTTGGGGCACGTGATCAGTGTGCAGGGGGTACAGGTTCATCAAGAGAAGATACAGGCGATACTTGATTGGCCACCACCTAGGACACTCACAAAGTTGCAAGGCTTCTTTTGGTTGCGCAATTATTAAAGGCGTTTTGTGAGGGGATTTTCACAGTTAGGGGCACCTTTGACAGATTTGACCAAGAGAGGTGCATTTAGTTTCTTAGAGGAGGCACAACAAGCTTTTGATAAACTCAAGGAGGTGATGAGTACTTGTCCAATCTTGGTGCTTCCAGATTTCACACGGCCGTTTGTCCTTGAGTGTGATGCCTTAGGTGAGGGCATAGGAGCAGTGTTGATCCAGAACCGACTTTCCATAGCTTTTCATAGCCACAAGTTGAGGGGACCAGAGAGACTATACTCCATCTACGATAAGGAGATGGTCGCCATTATGCAAGCTCTGGCGAAATTCAGACAGTATCTAGTTGGAGGGAAGTTTGTGCTGAGGACCGACCACAATAGTCTCAAATACTTCCTAGAGCAAAGGGATTTGAATGAGAGGCAGCTGAAGTGGGTCAGCAGGATACAGGCATATGACTTTGATATAGAGTATGTGAAGGGGAAGAAGAATGTTGTTGCGGATTCCATTTCCAGGAGGCCTTCAACTTGCTCACTTTCTAAGATTTTCGTAGATTGGAAATCCCTCTTGTTGGTGGAGTACTCCAAGAATAAGTTTGCTTGTCAGGTGATGGATGGATTAATCCACGCTGACAGGTATCCAGTTGTGGATGACGTGATTTTCTACAAGGATAGGATCTACTTGGCGCCAGAGTCTCAATTGAGGAAGGAGTATTTGGTGAGATGGAGAGATTTTCCAACCGAGGAGGCCACATAGGAGAATGAGCAGATTCTTCAGCACCCGAGTTTTGCAATTGTTTGGGGACAAGCAACTTCGAGAAGGGAGGACTGTAATGTCCCCTTCTCAGTAGCCACTTGGATGTTGTTTTAGCCTTTTATTATTCCCAAAAGGCTACAAGGAGAAATAAGGAAATTATTAAATTAATTATTTGTAAAGTTATCTCAATAAAATAACATCATAAAGATAGCTTTATATTTAATTAATTTAATAAAGTGACTAAAATAAAATGTTATATTATAAAGTCACTTGAGGAATAAAATATTATTATTTTCTAGAAGCTTCTTGGAGGTGATTGTGAATTCTCTATAAGGAGCTTATTGGAGACTAATTGATATATCTTGAGTTGGCATATTTCGTACCAGCATTGGTAAAGCTTGAATGCTTGATTGCCTGAGGATTTGAAGACTCTAAGGTACCGGTTTCGGTTGTGCAACATCAACCCTAGTTGGAATGTAGATGGGAATAATTCAGTCTCTCTATTGGTGCCAAAATTTAGTGGTCTTTGGCCAAATTTTGATGTTCAGGGGAAATTGATTTTGCTAAGGAGACATTGGTAGATTTTGCTCAGTTGTGAAGTTCGAACTTGGAGAAATGCACATTCATATTTTGGTGGTCAGTTCAAGATGAAAGGAGATTCAAATTTATTGCTTGTGGCCAATTTGGTGACTGAAAAAGAAGTTCAATTTTTATATAATTTTGATGGCAAGAAATCGTGGTTGCTTGAAGGCTGGGTGCACCTACAAGCTGGTGCGATTTTGTATGAGTAGGTAGAGAAAAATTCGACTAAGCTTAGGAGAGGGTCGCAGGACTTATAGGAGGCTAGGCGCGGCATTGGAGAAGGCAAAGATGGTGTTTACATAAAGATTCAATCAAGTATTTGGTCGCTGCAATTGCAGTCATCATGACGTCATTTTCCAGGTTCCTCATATGTTTGTCATCTCACATACTAGAAGTATTTGCATTTTAAGAATTATGTCAAAATCGCTGTCCATAACAGCAACTCTTTGATGTAAGCTTGGCATGCATTGTAATCAGATTTACTCAAGTATAGTTAATAAAATCTGCATATTAACTCATGGTCGATAGGGTCTGGTTTGCACTAGTATTGTAATCATTTACATCATGTCCAGCACTGTAGCAAGTTGTATCTCATTGCAAATTAAGTTGGGAGTTTGGCAGCAAGCTGTTTGTGAAAATTTCTCATGGCTGTAGGTGTGCATTTTGCATAAGTAGATCATTTATATGCATTTATAAAGAACAAAAATACTTGCATTTCACTTTCATTACATTGTTAGACATCTTGGCATTTAATTTCAAGCATTCAAGCATTATTAGCATCAACCAAAACCAAAACAAGGCAAACAGAAAACCATTACCAGCAGATACAAGGTTGCAAGACAAGTGTTTGTGAAAATTCCTAAGGCAGAAATTCAGAGGTTTTTGATCAGTTTTGGCAAGGCACTTTACATTCGACTCATTGATACGCTTCCTCCATATCGGGCCTTTCTTGCAAGAGTTCTGAAAGGTTGGAAATGCCATGGAATTCACTGCTCTATGCCAGGTCACTTCCCATTTCAGTCATCACATTTACAACAACAAAAATGAACCTCCATAAACCATACTTTATTACTCTTCACAAATTCATTAATTTACAGATTTGCCATAGCAAGAGTTTTTGCATCGAATGTATCAATCATTTTTGCTGAGTTTCTGTTTCTTCTGTCTTCGCATATTCAAACTGATGTTTAATGTTCACCCAGATCTCTGGATACTATCATGTTTAATATAGCCAAAATACAATTCCCAACAATATAGCATGTATGCTAAAAATGTGAAAAATGCAGGTTGGTTCAAAGAATTCTTTAGGTAGAAACTTTACAAGATTAGTGTCTACTCTCATATTTATGGTACATCACTTAACAAAACCACCATATTTACTATAGTACCCATACCTTGTGTTTAATTATGAGCAATTCTACATTGCACTTCATAAAATAAGGAATTATTAATTCTTGGGTAACTAATGTTTCATTGATATAATCGGAGAAGACAGCAACATTATAGTCAACATACAATGCCTTTATTATGTTTTGTTAATATGGATGTATCCAGCTGTGTGTTTAATACCTTTATTATGTTTTGTTATTACAGTTGTATCGGACTATCTATTCATTGTTTTCCGCCTTTTGGGTAGTTATAGGTGACCGTTGGTAGATGATTGTGTTTTGTTTGGCAACTGTCAAGCTCTTTAAATAAAATTTGCACTGTCAAGGAAAGTAGTTTGATCCTTGGCTGATCATCTTTGATCTACTTTTGTAATAACGTCGTGTAAATAAATATATATTTTACTACTCTATGTTCATTATTTCAAGTATTACTTTTATCAAAAGGAAGAGTAAACAAATATTATTAGAATTATTACAAACACCTTAGAAGGTAAAATCTTGATTCATACAGATTGATGTTCTTCAATCACAATCCATATTCAACCTTTAGTAGAATTTCTTACATCTTCGGCACTAAAAGAACCCATTCCATAATTTAAATGTAAAATTTATCATGTAGTATTCCCTTTGCCAAATAGAGCAAATTTTCAGAACAAGATTCTATACTTGTTTTTCTCCACCTTAACAAATAAATATCTCCTTACAAAACATTTATAATTTCTAATTGTTAAACACCATTTCAGTTAATATTTACCTTTCGATGCAGTGCTTCGCGTGCACCACCAGGGTACAAAAGAACAAATGATTTAGAGGATAACAGCTTAAGCAAATTCTTTCCCGAAGCAGGGACCGCACCATGCAATCTGATATTATCATAGTAACCCATTTCTTGCAATTCTCCTTCCAGATAATTATCAAACAATATTGGGTGTGCTATTCCACGAACAAATATATTCCGTTGTCTAAGCAACTCTAGACCCACAAAAGGTATATCTAAGCCCATCAGCATATGAATCCCTACAAAAATACATGGCCCTTCTTGAGGAATGCGTTCAAGTCCTTTCGTGATTTTTCCATTTTGATTTGTAGAAAACATAACTGGGCTAACTAGCTTTCTCATTAACCTGTTCAAAAAACACAACAATTACAATGGTATTTATGTTAGGCACAAATATTTTATAGATAAAAAATCTGCTAAATAAACAAATAGAATCAGAATTATCTGTCAAGTACCTCACGAACTTACAAATCATTGTCCATTAAATAAAAATGTTAGAAAAAATTTAAATTAAAATAGCATACAAAAACACGACACTGTATTTTAACAAGTATAATCTGCAATAATAGAAGCATGTTAAATCCTGCTGGATATAGTTCAAAAAATTGTTCATAAGTATTGGATAAGAGTCATACCCATGTTCTTCATAGACTCTTCCAAATTCTTCCTGTGTTGGTGGTACAAAGTCAGAAACATGATCCCGTGCTCGTGAATGTCGGTAAAAGCCAACACCCTTAATAACTGTTGAAAGTTGAATACCGTCTTCCTGCATTTAGACTTTAATATAGGTTTTAAAATTGCAACAAGTCATTTGGTAGTGCAACATTTTTCCTCAAGTACTCTGTTAGACTTTAAGTTTCTTAACAAGCCTTGGAACCATTAGGAAAATAAAGAAAAGTTTAAAATAGACTTACCAAAAGAAATGAATGACTAGAATCTTTGAAATATCGAATCTTGCAGTTTTTCAAAACTTTCTTAAGTCGAACTGCCTCCTCCGCACTTGGAAACAACTGATCATTCCCACTGAATACCAAGGTAGTAGAACAATAAATAATATAACCAAATATTTACTTTCACAAAATGTAATTTTAATTTTGTAAACAGTGAGAAAAATATCATGCATATATCAAATCAAAAGTGAAAATAGAACACCCTAAACAATCCAAGACCTTGGCAACTAGTGTCCACTTCTCTTTGTTGGAGCTTTGAGAGGCCACGCAATACTTGGGATATTTAGACATTACATTTGCCAAAAGGTCAGGTTAGCATCATGATCATGCCTGGGATTTCCAGCTAAAGATTTGTTTTAATCGGATTACTTGTGGAATCACAAACTCCAAAACTGATCTCTTGGCATGATTTAAACCACATCCAAAAATTTGCAAGTGTAGACAAGATAACATATCAAGATATTTGTCAAATAATACAAGGATGCTATCTTTTTAAATTGCATGTTGAAAGGTCTGCTCCAATTTGGGGAGATTGGAAATGGTGTATTAGGAAGAACTTCTTCAATCATGAGATAAAGGGCCTCTTGAATTGGTTAGAACACAAAATTGCTAACTCCATAATTTAACAATAAGTTAGTGGTGGAGGATCCTGAAGTGCAATGTAAAAAGTGGTGCAAATCTATTTGGAATGCACAAGATGCCTAAAAGCAAATGTTTGGGATGGGTGGCATTCCTTTGGGGATTGATAGTCAAGGCAAGGCTTCAAAAGGTTGGTATTACAGATTCTACATGTAGCCAAAGTGGCAAAGAAGAAACTGTTTATATTTTTTGAAGATGCTCAACGAACAAGTTATTTTGTGGTAAGTTTCAAGCTGATTGATCTCTATTTTTAGTATCCCATCTCTTAAAGAGATCTCTAACTTTCGGACACTTGGATGATTAAGCATAGTTGCAAGCTATTATAGCACACTGTGCAGTTCACAGCTTTAGGAATTTTATGCAAATCGAAGCAACATTTTAAGATCATCAGTCCCACCTCAGCCTATGTGTTGCCGTTTAAATTCGCACCTCTGGAATGCGTATTTGAAACGGACAGCTATGCACAGTAAAACTGCTCTTCAAATTAGGAGGGGAAGCTCCCTCTTGCCGATGGTGTTGAAAGAAAGTAAACTAAGAACTAAGTTGCCTATCTTTTTTATCAGCTTAGAGCACAAGGTTTATTAAACACAAACGCCGCAGCTGAGATTTTCTGTTTTAATAACTTCAACTACGACTAACTTAAGCTACAGACATTTCTAACTTCTCAAATAATACGCAGAGCAAGAGAAACTAGAAATGAACAAGGTTGATTCTCCGACAAAGTGCTTCAATAAACTCTTTCTCAACAAACATCTACACACTTCAATGTAAGCTGAAATCAAGATCATAAAAGCAGAACACAAATAACGGAAATCTGAGATGTTATACCAAGGCAAAGGAGGCTCGTGATTTTATTACTGAAACTTCTGGAACAAAATCTACTACTAACACGCTTGGAACAAGAAATTGCAGCTAAAGAGGCTTGCAATCTTGTTCTTACACAAAGAGAACAGCAATTACAACAACTCCTTGTTATTAACGAGACTCCAACAATTCGCTATCATAAAACAATTGAACAACACTTCGAATAACAACAGAAGGCACTAAGGCCGCTTTGTTATCACTAAAGCATGGTTAAAGAAAACTAATGAGCAAAGGCTCTTATTTATAGGCAAGCCGAGAGAAACCTAAAAATCTTCCTTGTTATTAATCTAGGGCTTGCTCAACAAGCAAGCTTTATTTCTAAATCTAGAAAGAAGATAACATCTAACACCTAAGAAAGCAAAAAAGGAGAAACGCCAATCCATTATATTTATCTTTCTTCAAAGAATGGATGTAAGAATTATTCCAAGAATAGAAAGAAAGCGGGAAAAAATCTTCTTGAAGAAAGTTGCTTTAAAGCTCAATCACATCCACTAGAAAGTTAGAAATTGTGTCCCGATTCGATGCATCTATGCCATCAATAGCAAAACACCGCTTTTCTAAAATATCTTCACCATCTGCAACTAACCTAAGGAAATCTTTGACCTCATTGGCCACTTTCTCAAACTTTGCTGACATCATCGAAATATAACTCATCCTCCCGCCAACTGGATTGCTACTATCATAGTTGCGAACAACACTCTGAAATTGAGCTTTGCACTTCACTTACCGTAGGAACCATCTACAAGACTCCGTATCGAAGGACTCATGACAAACTCACTAATGAAAAGAAGAGCTTCGATCACCCTTTGTCTCTAAGCAATAAATTCTTTGAATATCCTCTTGTAAGTTTTAACTTTGACGCACTCTCTCCAAGCAAGGATCTTCCTCTTGTGTTCTTTTGAAACTGCTGAACCATAGGCTGTATCTAAATCAGCAATGATGATTTCATGCCTTGGTTTTACTTCAGCCACTATTTGTTCAAACCCTTGGATACCTTGACGTAGCTCATGAGCGTTTTCTCTCAACTGAAACATCCGTGCCAGGATCTCTTTTCCTCTGACAATGAAACTCTCGATTCACTCTTGAGCTTCTTTCTCACAAATGACCAACTGTCTTAACTGATGATGATCAGCTGGTGTCTCTAATACCTGGGGCAGCAGCTGGGTAGCCTATGAAAAACCATGGACAAGGTTAGAAATATAAAGCCTGAGCTGTTGTATTTCAGTCTTGAGGGCTGCCTTGTCTTCTCCATCTTTTAGCACTCTTTCCTGAAGACTTTCTAACACAACTCTGAATAGACTCACATCTGCATGTCTGGTATTTCTACCAAGATTAGCCTTGACCATCACAAAGTCATCCATATTCACCTCATCCCTGTTCTTGTCCTCTGGGGGTAATGCAGCTTCCATGACTATCTCACCATCGATTCCTATCAAAGGAACTTACTTCTTGTTTTCTTCTTAGGAGGTTCCTGATAGATGTTATCAAGGTCATCAAAATTCACCTGATATGAAGGTCTTCTTCTCACCCTTCCCAAGGAGTTCTCAAGCCAAGACACGGTAGTATCTTTACTAACTTCCTTAGGAGGTACAATTGCAATTTCTTCATCATCTTCAATATCAAGGCCGATGTGGATTGGTGAAGACCCTGTCAGTGGTATGGAGTCATGTGCTAAGGGCGCTTCTCCTGTCTCCTAAGGTATAGGCTCTTGTGGAGGAGCTTCTACTTCAACCGTTGTTGGCTCTTGTATGACTATGCCTGAGAAGTCTAATCTTCTTCTTACATTTTTGGTTGACCTGCTGCCCTTCACAGCATCTTGAGACTGACTTACACCCTTACCTTTTGACTGTGCTCTAGAGGAAGAGGGAATTGTCCTTGACGGCTCTGCTACTGTAATGGAGTTTTTCCTCTTAAGGATTAGGAAAACCTTGCTATGTTCAAGGACTTGTCTTGTCCTATCTTCGACTAAGAGGAATTCCTTATTAGCCCAATTGACTTGAGGAAGGGGTTCATCTTCAATTAACTTCTGAGCATACATCAAGAGAAGTACATCCTCATCATCATCCGATAACCCTTCTATGTCTTCATTTAAGCAATCTTTTATCTGGTGAAGAGTGAGCCTGCTGCAACTACACCTCTGCACCTCGAACCCATCTATACAATTAGCCCAAAAATCTTCAAGGGCGGATATATGAGCATAGTTTTTCTCAAGTCGGCCAACGTAGACACCATGAGGATCAAATGATCGTCTCTCGCTGTAAGGCTTGAGGCCGAGTTTGTCTAACTCATCTCCCATTGTTTTAGCATCTGCAGCAGTCTTGCATGTATAGATTCCCAGCCCTAATGGAAAATTGAGGGAGGGTTTCTTTCTATTCCTCAAGAATGCGTGGACATCGTGTACCTGCCTTAAGAACTCCATGAAGACGACCTCGTCTGATGGGTACCTTGGTAGCATGAGTTGGGCACCTGAATAGCCATAGACTCTGAGATAGGTGAAAGTAGGAAATTGTATGAACCAATCTGCCCACCCTAACATCACTACCCTGGCAACTGAAGAGATACGGACGTGCAATTCATTGTCCAGGGCCCGCACTGTGTACATCAGAAAAGCTTCATTCACTCTCTTGTAGTGATGCAGTGACTTCGTGAATTCCAACTGGGGATAGTAGTTGTATATATGTTGTACGCTCAATGATCCCTCGATGTTCAACCCTCTGAATTGACCTTGATAGGCCACTAGGTAGACTAGGTAAGAAACCATATGGAACTCATGAAACTGGAAGTAGTATGTTATCTGCTGATGAAGGTTGTCACTGATCAAGGTGGGGCAATCATAGAACTCGGTTTTCTTCATGATGTGGGGTATGGCGTAAAACATCCAAGGCTGAAACTTGGTAGCATCTTCTAATCCGGTTACCCTGTCGAGCAAGGTGATTATGACAGCAATCTCATCTTTGAACTCTCCTCGCCCGACATTCTTAGGCAAAGTTTTATGCTTCTCTTTCATCCACCTTTGTGCAATCTTCTTGTTGTACTTGTCTTTGTGCATTTCCCATATCCTCTCACATTCACCCTTTGAGATAGTGACACTTTCAGGCCAAGGGGGAATGGAAAAACACTTCTCGATCATATCAAGCTTCAAACTGCAAATCAATCTGCCATCAACTGACTAAATCTCCCTTGTAGCGGGGTTGTAATGCTTGATGCAATCGATTATGAACTCGACTCTAAACTGAGATAGGAATAGACGCTGCTACGAGGAGTCCAAAATGTCTTAGGGTTATGATTGAAGTGTTGCCTGCGCTCTCCAAAGCGTGTAGATCAAACACCGACTTAATGTGATGCAAGTCTGTCTCAGCTGTTTTGATGTAATCATGACAGAGAGCTGATTCAATCTTGAAAACATTGGGAGTGTACTCTATTTGGGAAACCTTGAAGAATGACTGTAAACTCGCCTAGGTTCAGACAAGTTTTGAGCAACTTACTATTTTTAGAATGCTGATTTTCTTCCTCCAACGGGAAATTTGTGAATTTTTTTTCTGAGATATGGGTTTTGCTCAGAATTTCATTGCAAGACAACCCAGATCGTCCATTTTTGGAAATTTTGATTTTAAACTGAAAAAGCAGAAACCCTAATTTCTTCAATTTTTCACGAAAAAAGTTGGCACCTTGGTTTTGTTTAGAATACAATTAGAAATGGACCCAGTTGATTAGATTCGTAAAACCCTAATGACTGATCGAAAAAGCAGCGAACCCTAGGATTTGAAATTTTCTTGAGAAAAGCTGTGATATGGGTTTTCTTCAGAAGACTGATTTGAAAGGACCCAGATGATTGAAAACTAAATGCACTAAGGATTTCACTAACATGCAAAATAAAAAGCAACCGCTGCAACTTGATGAAGTTCTTGAAAATTTCTTCAAAAGAATGAGGTGAAAAAACCCAGATGGCTGAAAATTTGAAAATCTTGGCCTTCTTCTTGAAAAATTTGATCTTCTGGATGAAAAAGCAAGGCCTTATGCTTGCTGGTCTGAAAAATTTGATGAATAACCGCAAATTTGAGTTCTTGAATCATAAAAAATTCTGCAAACTTGCTACTCCAACTTTCTCCTTTGAATGCTACCTGCAAAAATAATGAAAATTACATTGAAGAGAGGTGTTAAATAGACTTAGGGTTTGAATTAGGTTTGCTTTCTTTTGCTTTGATCGTCAAAAACCCTAAAAATCTCTATTCAATGAACTTGGACGTCCTCATCCTCTTGCAATTTCGAAATTTCTTGAAAATTTTGCAAATTTCACTAAGGCATGAGAAGTTGGGCGCCCTTCTTGGCTAGGGGCGCCCACTTCAAGCAATGATAGTCACTTTTTTGGTATTTTCAACTTTTCACAACTTTAACCCCTTACTTTGACCTCGATTTCCGGCTTGCAAACTATTCTGATGAGTAAGCTGAATGATTCATCACGGAGCCTGACTCGTTTTGAGAAGATTGTTCTAGAAACGTCTTGGGCTAAAAACTTCATTTCAACCTTTGAATTCATGGGAGCCTATTTCCTCCAGGACCCCATTTTGTCCAAAGTTAGCCATTTTTTATGATTTTCAATTTCTTCATTAACTCCTCTTCCACAGATGATCTTGTCGAATCTAGCGATCCGGGCATTGGATGGACTGATGGTTATGCTTGTTGTGAAGCTGAGAAGATATTAAGAGGGGTCTCCTGGGAGGAACTTCACTAAATAGTTGAATTTGGGCCTTCAAAAGCTTGGGCGCCCAAACTCACCAGAGTTGGAATATTTTTCATTTCTTCATGCTTACTTTTGAATCTTGGTTCTTAGCTCTCATCAAACCCTTTGTTTAGCCTCTCGCATCTGGCAACTGCAAGCTCCGATTGACGCACTGAATATCTCGTTGGAGAGCCGGATCAACTGTGAAGAAATCACATTAGAGCTACATCTGCAAATTTATTTGTTTAGGCCCTTGAAAACTTGGGTGCCTCTTCTCTCCTGGGGCGCCCATGACAAGCAGATTTAGAAAATTTTCACAGTTTTTCACCTTCTTCATTCTTCGCGCTTGCTCACCAACTCGCCTTCTGTTGAACGCCTGAGTGTTGAATGTGACGCCTAGCAGCTGACTGATCTCCATTGATGACCTTGGACCTCCTCATGCTTCTGAAAAAACAGAATAGACCCACTAGGGCAAAACGGATTATTTTGAAATCCTGATTGCACGAGCCTGATATGGAAGTATTTTGAGCCAATCAAAATCAGTTTGGACCCTATCGGACCAACTTTCTATTTTTAGAAAGTTTTGCCAATATCCGTTTCAAAAGAAACCCAGAAAAACCTAGAAAAAGTTACTATTTTTAGAAAATTTCTAAAAATAGCAGTTTTCCTAAAAAGTAGGGATGAAAAACTGAGATCTGGGTTTTGTAGATTAGGTCACTCTTAGCGGACCCAGATCGTCAGATTTTGAAAATTTTGCATTTTAACCCCTCATGCAAGACATGCACACCCAAAATTTTGACCTTTTTGACTGATTTAACAAGACTTTTACTCATTTCTTCAAAATGTCTAAGTGTAACAAAAAATTTAATTTTGGGGTACAACACTATGGGAGTTGAAGATGTCCATGCAAGAACAAGCATTGCTTATAAAAGGTAAATCCAAGAGTATCAACAAAGACAAGACAATGCCTTTTAAGACATAAATCTCATAAGTTAGTTACGTTGACTTCTGTAGGAGACCTCTCATGTAACCCTGTGGCAAGATTGATGTAACTTTGCAGTTACTTTGAGGTAATATAAGATGTGTTTCTCCAAAAGACAAATTGTAAAGAAAGAAAAACAAAACTAGAGATATATCACATCATTTAATTGAACAGTAAATGCCTAAACAATTTCTATCTATAACTAATACAGACTATAGAATGTCAAGTTCAAGAGGATCAGATCCATTTATCATTAGAAACCAACACTTTATTTGCTGTCCTCTTTCATAAAAGACTCACAACATAACTAGTAATGAAGAAATATATGGTTTGAGATCCATGCTTATTGGTAAAAACAAGATGAAATGGTTGGGATTTATAGGAAATACAAATGCGAATGTATAGTCTTAATGCAAGACTCATAAAAATTTTATCCCTTGCCAGGCAACTAAGAATTTCATCAAATCCAACAAAAAGTGAAAGTTTTGTTTGTAATATGACAATTGCCAATGGGGTTGTCATGACCCCTGAACTTGTGTCACCCAAATATGAAATATTACAATACTTATAAAGTAATAAAAGGAATACCTAAATGAATATCAAAATATATATATCAATATTGGCAATTTAATACTGTTAAAAACATTAACAATTTGAAATTATTATAATTGTTATAATATAATAAATTTATCATTAACATACCAATATGAATATTAAATACAAAATACATGTAAGGCATATAAATATAAAATAATAACTAATATAAAATAAATAAATAAAATATATTTAATCTATTCATATTAGGCGGCAAGGAAGGAGGTCAAGGTGCGAATAATTTAATTAATCAATAGCAATTAATTTTATGTTAATACTTTGAGCAAAAGACACCTCACTTCATAAGGTTATCTCTCTTCATATATTGGAGTTTTAGCAAGGTGAATAAATAGGAAGGAAAAAACGAGCGTCCTGGAATTCATACACAATCGCCTATCAAAAGATCCCAAGCACGTAATAAAGCATCGTTGCCCTCGTGTCTTACTATTGACACCAAGAACAAGGAAGGAGTATACCGATATTCAACAAGTCAATAGTGGGACGATATGGCATGACTCAACCACTAAGAGGTATTGGTGATGAAGAAAGGCGTGAGTCTATGGCACGAGCATGTAACGACTTTCTTCCTGAGTCACTTGTGCATGGAAGACGTGTTTATAAAGACGCCATCGCTACCTTTACTAAGTGTCGGGCTGATGATGTATGTCGTATGAGTTATTAAGGTTGTGGACATGAAGGATAACTACGCCTTTGTCTTCATTCATTCATTGTTGTCGATGATGAGGGAGTCATGTGTATATACGCACTGTAAATAATGAAGCCAAGGGAGAATAGAAAGGATACGAGTATGGGCTAGAAGAAATATGAACATATTATCATGCGAGTAAGGAACCACAAGGGATAGACTAGCATACAGATCGACAGACAAGAATCATATAAAGTCTTACTCTATGTTTTTGGTGGAGGAATAGAAGGGTAAACTATTTGTAAACTAATCAAGGCAGAAGGTGAGTAATTCCAATTATTGAATAAATAATTACCATCTATGCTGAAACTAACCAAGAATAAATGAATAGTTGGGTTAAGGATATAGTAAAAGCTGGCATTCTAGGTATGTGTTAATATATATATATAAGTAAATATATATCCATTAAAAATAATATGTTCTCGCGGTATATAATGCATATGTTGATAAAATATTTCGGTAATTGATAAGTTTATATATATATATCATAGTTGCAACACTCGCCAAAAACTCGGCGAGTTAACAAAAACTTGTGAGTTTTTTTAGCTAGCGAGTTTTCCAGGCAATTGTACGCCAAAAAAACTCACCGTACTTTTGGCGAGTTTTTCCATAAAGAACGGAGAGTTTTTGAAAAAAACTCGCGCGATCTAGAAAATGCCGAGGCTAAAAAGGCATTTTGAGTTTTTTCTTTCATTTGCATGCTCTACTTTAGAAAAAACACTAAAATGATGTGTTCCATGATGATTTGTGTGGCTTTGATGGTCTTAATTTGGGTTTTATTGTTAATGCAAAATGATGTACACCATGAAGGTTTGTGTGGTTTTGGGGGTCTTAATTTGGGTTTACCGCGCCCTCACTCTTCGACCTAATTCTATATCGCCATGACAGGAATGACGTACTCCTGCATTGACTTACGAGGGCCACCCTCGGATTCGCCTTAAATCCCGCCAGAAGGGGCGCGCTTGCCCCTTGACCCCACTGGGGGCGTTGCCCCCAGACCCCCGCAAGGGGCGCTTTCGCTTGACCTTGTTGGGGGCGCTGCCCCCAGACCCTTGCAAGGGGCACTACCCCTTGACCCCACTAGGGGCGCTGCCCCTCCACCCCATTGGGGCATTGCCCTCAAACTCCCATTGAATTCATTTGTTTTTCTAGGTATTCTCCACTATTTACCTTCAGTTTTTCAAAAACAATTTGCTATTTTTATTTTGTTTCAGACTATCAATATCAGCGTATTCAGCATTCCACATGGGAATGCGATTTTCTATCTAATTTTCTTTCAAATCAATCAAATATAACAAGACTCAGCTTGTTTCTTCTATGTACTCATTTTATAGACTCATTGGATGCATCTCATCATTGAATTTTGCAAAAAAAATGCATTTTTAATGAAGTTTAAGCAATTTTTTAAGTTGCTGAGTTTTTCCCGAGTTTTTGCCAAGTTTTTTTCGTACCGTATTTCCCGAGCTTGGCGAGTTTTTCAACTATGATATATATATATATTATATATATATATATATATATATATATGTGTAATATACTACTTACGATTATCCAAAAAAAATGATGCTTACAGTAAATATTGAGTCTCATAAGAAATAATGACTCTTCATTCACTAAGATGATTAATGATACGATAGAATACCGACCATGTGATCTCGATAGACATTTAATATCTACCTTAGTGCATTTATAATATTTATATCACCTTGAAACTTATTCGATATTATCATGGAAATTTATTGATCTTTAACGCTTTTAATGTCTCTTGAGAAACACCATGAGTGCAAGACTCAGGTTTAAGTGCTTCCACCAGAAAGGGGTCATTACAGGGGTTGTGTTCATAGAAACTAGCAGTTTTGTCTGTATTGATGGTGGTTATGCTCGTGACAATGGTAGTTACATTTGTAACAATGGTGGTTCTAAAGCATCGTAGTTGCATTTATGACAGTACCAATTCTGTTTATAAAAAAAGTGGTTCTAAAGCATTGCAATTGCATTTGTGACAGTAGCAATTATGTTTGTAACAGCAGAGTCCCTCTTCCCCACTACTATGAATTTGGTATCAGAAAAGTGCCCAACGATATATGTTCTTTTGTAATGTCCCCTTTCAGATGTGGATCTTTTGTTGATCACACGCATTCCGGAGACCCGTAGGCTACGCGGATGGTGAAATTAGGGTTTCCTAGTTTTGAGGTGGTTGTTGCTTGAGGTTTGGAATTCTGATTGCGGATTCTTTCTGGGTTTTCAGAGAGCTTTGCAGTGGTGTGTTCAGTTTGGCATTCCGGGCAACTTCACGAATTTACTATTTTTAGTAAATTCTATTTTTGGCAGTGGACAGGTTGGGTTCAGTTCAGTTGGTCTTCTTCTTCGGTTGGTTCAGCTGGCACTTCAGTCTTGGCCTTGGGCGCATATTTCTTGGAGAGATAAGTATTTTCATCATAATATTATATTTTGTAATATTATACCCCCTTGCCTAGCAGTACAACTTCAAGTTGTTTTTAAAAAGGGGACTTTGAGGGTCAAGGCGCCATGGAGAGAATAAATTATATTTTAAATGTCAAATATTGAGCTTAAGGAAAATGACGCCAATTTAAGGGATATGACTTTATTTTTAAAAAGTGAAATATTTCAATGGTGAAAAAGGACGCCATCTTTTGGAGGGAAAAGGTGAATTTGAAATTAGGGTTTTGGGCGCCTTCTTGAAGCTTCTAGATGATTCTCTCTTGTCTATTTAATCAGGCCTCAGCTCTTCATTTGGCATCTTTTGTCTACTACACCGTTATGCTGCTGAATTGTCTTTAGGCACTCGCTTCGAGGAAAGCACACCTCCTAGCATTGGCTCATCTTCTTGCTTGAAAGATAGCAACCAGTTGAGAGGTTAGCTTGTAATTGGTTGTTTGCATTTGTAGTTGAGTTCTATTGCATTTGGTAGATGTTATTCAAGCATTTTGTCATGTTTCAGAGTTGCTGATGTTGCATAGCTATAGGCAGTTTTCATTCATAAAACAAAAATACAAAAATATATTGTTCTGGGTATTCATCATGTCATCTTGTCTACTTGGGGCGACCCACCTTGCAAATTTGTAGATTTTTACCTGCTGTATTTGATTTTATTTAGTGAAATCGCCCCCTTAAGAGGGCCGTACCATTCTGCTGAGGTCTTGGAGTTTGTGCAAATTAATGTGGGGTTATTTGGAGTGGTTTTGGGCATTCATCTTGGGCGCCATCATTCATAGATTGATCTGCACTTGATTTCATGTCAATAGGGTGTGATTAGAGTGAGATATGAGCATTTGAGTGAAGGGTTGTTTGCAGATTTCACCATTTTATGTTGCAGGTCTGATAAAACAGAATTAAGGAAATTGTCCCTTGGGTAGGGATTGAGCATTGAACATTGTATCCGGTCTTTGGAAGACATTCTACACAGTTGCAGCAATGAAGACTTGAAAAAACTCTTGATTTAAATGATCTTTCTCATATATTGTAAGCTGTTAGTAGTGCTATCAGCCTTTCTTCTTTATCTTGCATTTAATCTATTGTACATTCCCACTGAATAAGTGGAAGAGGCTGGCTTGCCGCCTATTTGCTTTCAGTTGAGTAGTTCTAGGGACCCTCTGACCATATGCTCGCCATCACTCGGCGCCATTCTTGGTTAGGGTTACATTCTGTTCAATGCATTGATCCTCTGACCATATGCTCGTTTGCACAGGCGCATCTTGGTTAGAGTTCCTTTCAGTTTGCATTTGCATAGATCCTCTGACCAATGCTCACACCTTGCCCACATCGGGATCCTGGTGTACATTCTGGTTAGAGTTACTTTCTGCATCGTTTTGGTTTATGCTAACCTTAACGGGTGCGTGTTCATTGTAATCAATTGTGAAAA
>VDFB02365766.1:0-16537 GCA_007258455.2 Sequoia sempervirens | reverse complement strand
CAAAACCTCATTGATTTCCAAAACCTGAAGCAAGGAGATTCCTTGATGAATGAATATTGGGAGAAGTTCACTCATCTCCTAAGGTACGTACCCATGTACCAAAAGGATGAGCGGTTTTAGATAAGGAAGTTCATCACAGGTCTCAATAATCAAATAGGTGGAGAGATAGATATAAACAGTCCATCTACCATGGACCTAGTATATGAGAAAGTCGTAAAGCAAGAACAAAGGCTCAAATCTATCTTGAACTACCATGAGAAGAATCAAAAGAAGTTCAATTGGTCTCAAGCCAATCAAGCTTCGAAGAAGCCTAGTGAAGGGAAATGTTTTCAAAGGAAAGGGACCAAGGGACCCCAAAATAATTAGAATCAACCAAAAAGGGATTGTAGGGGGAACAACTTCAACAACAATGTTGGTGGAAATGAAAGCAATTCTAGAAGGACTAAGGAAAAGAAGGGATCGGTGAAAGGATGTTCTACATGTGGTGGATATCACTTTGAATTTACCAATGTCCCAACAAATCATTAGGGTCACAACCACATGGGAACCCTCTTCCACCTCAATGAGTTGCATTCCATTAAAGGATTCATGCTACATTAGACAACAGGCAAGAAGAGTACTAGATTACTCCAATAGAAGTTTTAGGTACTTTTTCTAGTACTCCCATCTCAATTTTAATAGATATTGGTGCCACAAATTTTTTTATTTCTCCTAGAATAGCTAGTCAAATGTCTAGAAAAGCTGGTTATATGGAGAAGTCTTGGATTGTAGAATATGTAAAGCATACGAGAGCTAAGGTGGATCAATGTTTATTCGAAGCAAGGGTTGAACTTCTAATTTTCTCTATGGAAGTTAATTTGTACATAGCTCCATTAGGTTCATATGATGCCATCTTAGGGATGAATTTGCTATGGAAACATAGGGCCGAAGTAGATTGTCATACAAAAATAGTATAATGCTTAAATGATCTTGGAAACTAGGTGTCATTGCAAGGAACACCTAGAGAAGTTAAGTTGTGGTAGATATCCATCGTATAGATGCATAGAGAAAAGAAGAAAGGTTTTCAACTCTTTGTAGTGAAAATGGAGAAACTTGAGGAATGCAAATAGTTCATCTCTCAAGATGGTGTAGTATATTATGGACCTCAAGACTCCCAAGATTTCGAAGAACGTGAGGTGGTGGAATCTAAAAAAATAGATATCAAGAATACTCTATTGTACAAAAATTTGTGGATGTATTTCCAGATGAACTACTTGGATTACCTCTCAAGAGAGTATTTGATTTCTCCATCAACATATTTCTAGGGTCGGATCCTATATCAAAAGTACCATATAGGATGACCAAAACAGAACTAATGGAGATAAAAGCACAGCTAGAAGAATTGTTGTCCAAGGGACTATTAAGACCCAATGTTTCACCCTAGGGAGCACCAGTGATCTTTGTGAAGAATAAATATGGTACACTATGCTTATGCATTGACTATCAGTTTCTTAACAAAGCAATGATAAAGAATAAATATTTGTTGCCACATATTGATGATCTCTTTGATCAAATGCAAGGAGTGGTAGTGTTTTTGAAGATTGATCTACGTTCAAGTTATCACCAACTGAGAATCAACGATGAAGATATTTTCAAAATAGCTTTTAGGACTAGGTACGATTATTATGAGTTCATAGTCTTACCATTTGGGTTAATGAATGCACCTACAACATTCATGAACCTAATGAATAATATATTTAGGGACTTCTTTTATAGGTTTGTGTTGGTCTTCTTGGATGATATTTAATCTACTCCAAGAATGAAGAGGAACATCATCAACATTTAGAGATTGTTCTCCAACAGTTAAAGGAGCATAAGTTGTATGGGAAACTCTTGAAGTGTACCTTCTTTTAGAAGGAAGTACAATATTTGGGTCATGTGATTTCAGTTGATGGGATTGTAGTTGATCCAATGAAGATAAAATTAGTGTTGGAGTGGCTAGTGCCTAAGATTGTGCAAAAAGTTAGAAGTTTTATGGGTTTTGTTAGGTATTATCGAAAGTTCATTGCAAAATTTTCAAGAATAATTTTTTCCATCACTTAATTGCAAAGGAAGGGGAAGAAGTTTGGGTGGTCTGAGAAATGTCAAGCAACATTTGACCAACTCAAGGAAAAGTTGACCACAACTCTAATACTAAAGGTACCAGATCCAGATGGTAACTTTATAGTTATTACAGATGCTTCAGAAGAAGGTTTGGGTGGAGTATTAATGCAAGAGGGGCGATTCATAGCTTATGAGTCAAGAAATTTGAAGCCTTATGAGGAAAATTATGCTTCACATGATTTGGAGTTAGTAGTGGTTGTCCATGCATTATAGATGTGGAGACATTATCTGTTGGGGAAACCATTTGAACTAAAGACTAATTATCATGGTCTGAAGTATTTGTTTACTCAACCTAATCTGAATGCATGGCAAAGGAGATGGTTGGAATTGATATCTAATTATGATTTCAACATCAATTATATCAAGGGAAAGGAGAATCGAGTTGTCGATGCCCTAAGTCATAGGAGGCATATCTCCTCGATGATATCAATCCAAACTAACTTCAAAGGTCAAGTGTTGCAAGAATCCAAGGGTGACAAGTTTTATGAACAAGTCAAGCAAGCACTCTCAGATAATCTACAAGATTGAAGGTACGAAGGATATCCCTTTGAATCTAATGGTTTATTAAGGTTTAAATGAAGGATTTATGTACCTAACTCTAGAATTATGGAACTTGGTATGGAAAGAAATTCATAATGCACCATATTCAGGACATCCTAGTGTAACTAAGATGTTGGTTGATGTAAAGCCATTTTATTTCTGGAAGGGAATGAAAGGGGATGTTGCGATATTTGTAGCAAGTTGCTTAAAATTTCAAAGAGTGAAGGCAAAGCATCATCACCCTGTAGGTCTTTTGTATCCCCATGAAGTTTCAGAAAGTAAGTGGCAAGTCATTAGCATGGATTTTGTGCAAGGTATTTCAATATCAAGGAATAAGCACAATGCCATTCTGGTAGTGGTGGAAAAGCTTACAAAGGTGGCTCACTTTATACCAGGGAATCTGATTAATGAAGCTCCTATAATAGCTCAAAAGTTTATTCAAGAGATATTTAGATTGCATGGGATTCTTGAAAAGATTATTTCAGATAGGGATGCTCATGTGACATCTAGATTTTTCCAAACCTTGTTTTCTTCACTTGAGACTCAACTGAACATAAGTTCAACATATCATCTAGAAAAAGATGGACAAACTGAAAGGGTGAACTAAGTTTTAGAGGATCTACTAACTTGGATGTATTGCATGGATCAACAATACAAGTGGGAGGATTACCTACCTTTGGTTGAGTTTGCATATAATAACTCTTATCATTTTGTAATCAAGATGACTCCATTTGAAGCATTGTATGGAAGAAAGTGTCAAACTCCTATAAGTTGGGATAAGCTAGAGGATAGGATAAGCCTTGGGCCAAAAATTTTATTGGAAATGGAGGAGCAAGTTGGGATTATCAAGAAAATATTAACATAAGCGAATGATAGACATAAAAGCTATGCAGATTCCAAATGGGTACCAAGGAATTTCTCAATAGGAGAGAAGGTTTTGTTAAGAGTCAAACCTCACAAGATTTCTATAAAGTTTGGAAAGTCATCCAAACTAGCTCTGTGCTATGTAGGTCCTTTTGAAGTTCTTGAGGAAGTAAACCCTGTTGCATATAGGATTGCTTTGCCTCCAGCTCTTGCTAGGATGCATAATGTCTTTCATGTCTCATACCTTAAGAAGTATATACCAAGGGATAACCATGTTATTGATTAGAATGCTTTACAGGTACAAGACCCGGGAGTGGTAACAATCGATCCTCTCAAGGTTCTCAAAACATGTAAGCTTCACTTATGTAATAGAGAGGTTCTACAATGCAAGGTCCAATGGGATCAGTATGCAGAAGATTCTACTACTTGGGAAGACTACGTTGAGATGAAGCAAAAGTTTCCACAAGTCTTGCTAGATTTTGAAAGCTCTTGAAAAAAAATGATGTTTTATGATGTTACATTTTATGTTATGATCATATTTGATAATTAATAATCATCGGGGACAATGATTTTGTTGTCACCAGAATTGCACCCGTACTACAAAACCTTTTAAAAGTTTTGCAATCTGGTGAAACAATGGAAAATTTTTCAGGTTGTGGGTACCCTATGATGAAACTAAACCTCCATATTCTAGGTTGGTTCCTATATGATGATCAATTAGGTACTTGAATGACTTGTTTTGAGAAAAGGTAAGAAGGATTGAATTAAATGCATGAACTAAAATGAAAACCTCGGTGATGCACCTAAATGATGGTAAACTTGCAGAATGATTCACAACTTATACCTTCAAGAAAATTTGTTAACACAATCCAATTTGAGCACTTTGAACACATGAATAATTCATTAAAAGGTTGTATGTATTCTTTTCCTATTAAGGAAAACTGAGTTTTCACAAATTAGAGGAAAAGAAAACAACTTTTGAGCACAATTAACGACCTGTGACGAACTGCAATTGTATATATGCATGCATAAACAAGACATAAATCTGAAGGTTTCAAAAATGAAATTAATCAAAATTGCATCAAATTGTTTAAACAATATAAAACACCTGAAATTGGAAAGGTGAACTCTATGTCAATTAATATTATGAAGGAAAAACTCTACAGAAATGATAACTTATGTAACCTATAAAGCTTCTGTAAAACTGTATTAAATCTAAAATGTTGAGTTACAAGATAGTCTTCTTTGCAAAATGCAAAGGTAGAAAACAAGAACTAAGGAAAAAAGACTAATTCTTTTCCTTATATACAATAAAAGGCTTCAAAAATCCAAGAGGAGATAACTGAAGTCAAAATATTTGAACTCCAAAGCTGATGTGAAACTGCAATTATGTCTCACCATTTGCTCCATTTTTTCTTTGCATGATTTTGGGAAAAAAAAGACTATTCGATTAAATATTAAAGATAATCAATATGATTATTTTAATATTTATCATGTGAGCTCTTTTTTTTTTTTACATTGTATGGTAAATATTAAGGTAATAAAATATTACCTTTAATATTTAATTACATATTTTGTCTTATTTAAAATCGTGCAAAAGATACAAGCTAAGTGTTTTTTACTTTATAATTAAATGGTAATATTGAGACTTAACTCTGAACTTCACCAATATGCATGATGAATCATCTTTGGTCGTGCAAGTTTGAAAAGCATGCAAAAAATACCTCAAAACTAGAGCAAATTGAGTGATTAAGTGTCCAAAACTCCCCTTGAGTGATGGTCAACCCATGTGGGACATCAAAACTAATGTAGAACTGCCCCTTGAGCTTTACAATCCTCCTAAAAAGGTGGATTTATTTTTTTCCTTAGAACTCGTGAAGATTTCTCAAAAAATATGAACTAGGTCGGTGAGAAATTTAAAGGGTTTTTTCACCTCATTGTTTTATAAATTATATCCAAAAATTACGAAAAAAATAGATCATAGTTTTTGAGATATGATTGAAACATGTGACTGCTATTCGTTGCATTTTTTTTGGATCTGAGAAGGCAGCATGCTGGGCTCAACCCTTGTGGGAGCCCATTGTACACCACATGCTAAAATGTTGAACATGATGAACTAGCCATGAAACATGTACCTGTACCTGATAAATCTTTGAATGTATGGTTTTCTTATCTGATTTTCTCAAATATTCAAAAAAAATCTCACCCCAATTTAATAACTGCCTAATAAAACTTTACTAATTTAGCTAGTAACCAAAAATTAGTAACATTTTTGGTGACCTCTTCAAGGTGTTTATCTGCTAAACAAATAAGATCAGTTGCCTTGCTTATCCATTAGGCATGGAGTCCATCTTTTTATTTTTTTCTGACTCAAAACCTCTATAACTCAGTTGTAGAAACCATCAGTAACAAACAAAACTGAAAGAAACTAGCATAACTCTATTTAAGACAGAGCTAGAAAACTATGCAGCTTTTGCACTTTATTGAAAAACAAAACAATACCAAAATGAAGTGTACTCAAAGCACTTATTATCTTGAAAACTACCCTACCCTACCCTAACCAAACAACTGTGAAAGCCTCAAATAAATCCATTTACTGTTTGGTTATCAACAAAAAACACTAATTTACATGTTTATGAACAATTGAAACTAGATGAACAAGAAGATATTCAATAAATTGTTGCAATTCTTCATGAAGAATGTAAAAAAACTCACTCACCCTCTGATTTTGATCAACCAAATTGTTGGTTTGGAGTGAATGAGAAAGTTGGCCATGTTGTCCTTTAATATCAATCGCATGCTTGGACTCTATTATAGAGAGATGCCTAATTGGGCATCCTATTGAGAGCCAGAAAATTATGCAGCTTCTGCACTTTATTGAAAAACAAAACAATACCAAAATGAAGTGTGCTCAAGGCACTTATTATCTTGAAAACTACCCTACCCTAACCAAACAACTGTGAAATCCTCAAACAAATCCATTTACTATTTGGTTAAAGTAGCTTCCCTTTCTCAACAAAAAACACTGATTTACATGTTTATGAACAATTGAAACTAGATGAAGAACAAGAAGATATTCAATAAATTGTTGCAATTCTTCGTGAAGAATGTAAAAAAACTCACTCACCCGCTGATTTTGATCAACCAAACTGTTGGTTTGGAGTGAATGAGAAAATTGGCCTTGTCCTTTAATCTCAATCTCATGCTTGGACTCTGTTATAGAGAGATGCCTGATTGGGCATCCTATTGAGATGCTAAACCGAGGACTCTTTTTGTCAGCTTCCTTCTCATGTGTTATCTCTTCAACCACAACCTCTTTGGTCACCTGATTATGTTGATCACAATCCTTTGTCTTGAAAGGTGCTAAGTTATCAACAATGTTAGAGCAAAAAACCTCAATGATGCTTGAGAATAAGTCCTCTTCATGAACAATTTCATTCTGCATTGTATGCTCTAACTTATTCTCATGATAATTTTCAAAGCTCATACCTTCAATATCTATGATGATTTTCATATTAGAATAAAAACTTAAATTTTTTTACACATACCAACACTTGATCTTTTGAAACTAATAGATTTGCTCAGAGTCACCAAGTGTGTGTGTAGATCTTGCCTCCAAAGGCTGTAAATACTGATTTTCACACTAAAAATCAGAATTATGTGGAAAAGCTTTGGACTAGGAAAGTCCAAACAGTCCCACCGGGCATGCCAAAAATTGTTGTCACCAGGATTGCACCTGTACTACCAAACCTTTTAAAAGCTATGCAATCCGGTGAAATAGTTCTACAATCCGATGAAACATTGGAATAATCTCAGGTTGTGGGTACCCTATGATGAAACTAAACCTCCAGATTATAGGTTAGTTCCTATATGATCATCAATTAGGTACTTGAATGACTTGTTTTGAGAAAAGGGTAAGAAGGATTGAATTGAATTCATGAACTAAAATTAAAACCTCGGTGATGCACCTAAATGATGGTAAACTTGCAGAATGATTCACAACTTATACCTTCAGGAAAATTTGTCAACACAATCCAATTTGAGCACTTTGAACACATGAATAATTCATTAAAGGGTTGTATGTATTCTTTTCCTATTAAAGAAAACTAAGTTTTCACAAATTAGAGGAAAAGAAAACAACTTTTGAGCACAATTAATGACCTGTGACAAACTGCAATTGTATATATGCATGCATAAACAAGACAAAAATTTGAAGGTTTCGAAAATGAAACTCATCAAAATTACATCAAATTATTTAAACAATACAAAAAACCTGAAATTGGAAAGGTGAACTCTATTTCAATTAATATTATGAAGGAAAAAATCTACAGAAATGATAACTTATATAACCTGTAAAGCTTCTGTAAAACTGTATTGAATCTAAAATGTTGAGTTACAAGATAATCTTCTTTGCAGAACGCAAACGCAGAAAACAAGAACTAAGGAAAAAAGACTAAGTCTTTTGCTTATATACAATAAAGGGCTTCAAAAATCAAAGAGGAGATAATTGAAGTCAAAATATTTGAACTCCAAAGCTAATATGAAACTGCAGTTATGTCTCACCATTTGCTCCATTTTTTCTTTGCATGATTTTGGAAAAAAAAAGACTTTGATTAAATATTAAAGATAATCAATATGATTATTTTAATATTTATCATGTGAGCTCTTCTTTTTTTTTTTACATTGTATGGTAAATATTAAGGTAATAAAATATTACCAAAAAATACAAGCTAAGTGTTTTTCACTTTAAAATTAAATGATAATATTGAGACTTAACTCTCAACTCCACCAATATGCATGATGAATCATCTTTGGTCGTGCAAGTTTGAAAAACATGTAAAAAAAATCTCAAAACTAGAGCAAACTGAGTGATTAAGTGTCCAAAACTCCCCTTGAGTGATGATCAACCCATGTGGGACCTCAAAACTAATGTAGAACTACCCTTTGAGCTTTACAATCCTCCTAAAAAGGTGAATTTGTATTTTTTCTTAGAACTTGTAAAAATTTCTCAAAAAATACGAATTGGGTTGATGAGGAATTTAAAGGTTTTTTTCACCTCATTGTTTTATAAATTATATCCAAAAATCACGAAAACCTAGATTGTAGTTTTCGAGATATGATTGTAACACGCGACCGCTATTTGTTGCATTTTTTTTATCTGAGAGGGCAGCATGCTGGACTCAACCCTTATGGGAGCCCATTTTACACCACATGCTAAAATGTTGAGCATGATGAACTAGCCATGAAACATGTACCTGTACTTGATAAATCTTTGAATGTATGGTTTTCTTATCTGATTTGCTCAAATATTCAAAAAAAATTCTCACCCCAGTTTAATAATTGCCTGATAAAACTTTACTAATTTAGCTGGTAGCCAAAAATTAGTAACAGATTCACAAGGGGGGAATATACACCCCTCGCAGGTTATCACCTATTTACTATTACCATGTTTGGTTGAAATGCTTTAATATATATGTGAAATGTAGAAAAATAGGGTGGATGATCAATATCAAATATGGGATGGTATAATGGACCTATTTTTCTTTATTTCATTAGGAAATGAGATCCCCACGAAGAATCGACTTACAACCATTAGGTGAATCAACTCAATGAGGGAATCTGTTGATTTTCTTATGATTAAGGATGGGGGTATCAACCTAAACAACACTTTTGGGAGAAAATCTAAAAATAGTAAATCACCAAAATTATGCAAATTAACACTTGGATATTCAATTAAAAGCATAGCACAGATAGAAACAACATATTTTTGGTAGATCTAAGAAGGTCCAAATATTGTGTACCTATCACACAAAGCTTGTTTTGGAGGGTTGTCAAGGACTCATTCGCCCATGGGTGAATGGGTCCTTGTGTAAAGGTTTAAAATATAATTTTACAGTCCTCAGGCCCTATGTTTGCACTCCTGGTTCCCCTAGATCCCACTGTCACAAAGCCGAAAATAAATTCGGGATCTAAGTTTTTGTGGCTTGAAACGAAGGTGACAACAAATGCAACTTAATTTTTTTATCTTTTCAGATCTTCAACTTTTCTTCAACCTATGAACCCGCACATACACAAGAGGGGAAAAATTGTTTATTTTTGGTGGATGGGGGTTTGCCTTGGTCAAACCCTATTTTGACAATTAAACCTTAAATTAAAATAATGAAACATGAAAGGAATGATGAATGAACAATTGCTATGTTGAAACTTACCAAACCCTTGATTTGAAACCCTTGAATGAAGATCCTTGAAGGACTGAAACTTGCATGAAATAACTTGAGTTGGATGTTGATTTGACTTGAATAGATGCTTGAATGCTCGACTTGGATCTTGAAACCTACATCATAATATTAGCTCCAAAAACATGCATGATTCTTGATAACTTTGACATGATGCTTGAGATCTTGATTGCTACAATAAATCACTGATAAATTTTCTCTTGAATGTCCTTGACAATAATATTTTCTCTTAGGAAATTTGAATTATGCAACTTAGACTTGAATTGACAAAAATACTTTGTATTTATAGGTATCTATCCTTAATTTCATGAAAATTAAATATTACAAGTTGACATTGAAGTTTGAATTTGGGATTATAAAATAACCGCCAAAAACATATTTTTTAAAATGGGTTCAAAGGTTTGTGGGAGGGAACCATTCTACCATGGATGAATGGATCCCAGGTCCCTATTCCCTAAAACACGCATTGCTCAAGGTAATGTATTATGTGTTGGCATTAATTGTTATCGGGATTTCCCTTTAGAAAATGTAATTTATTAGGCTTGTAGATGTAAAACAGGGCTTATTAAGGTCTAATTTTAAGTCCAATTTAATTGGGGGGTCCAAATAAAGTGTGAAAATGTAAAGGAGTACATTATTCTACACTATAATATGAATGTGCTTTCTAAATGAATCTTGATGGAAATATGATAAATGAATGTTTAATTCAATTTAATGTTTTATAATGATTTTGAAAATGAAATATATGATGCATATGAATATATTGTTATTGGCTAACTACTGTTATGATGTACTAAGTTGAATGTAGCAATAGGTTCGAACCTCCCCGGCAGAGGGTGCCATCAATCAAGAGAAGAACTTGGTTTGGTAACTCTTAATGAGCCTAATTAAGCATACACACACTCACACCCTAGCTGGTCTAAGATGAGTGAAGTTAGTTCGGGTAAATGGTAAGTTATCTTTAGTTTTGGTTATGAATGTTTATATTGGTTTATGATCTTGTTCTATGAATTTTTTGATTAGGGAATGTGATTAAGTCCTTATGTCATGTGGAAGTCCTTCCTTGTGTGTTCATGGTTATATCGATGAAGTATATACATTATATATATATGTATGTATGTATGTAAGGTGTCTACCATAAAACTACATGGCCAAGTAAATGCATGTACGAGTATAATGCTAGTGACATATCTATGCATGCTCATGAAAAATTACCCATATGCATGGGAATATCGATTGGAGGAATGTGACATATATATATATATACACGTTGTGTATATACGTCAATCAATGAAAATGAGAATGTATATGCGAACATGTAAGGGTATTAAAATAATGTTATATATATACGTAATGTATATATATTTATATATGTGTGTGTAATCATGTATAAACATATATATTAATGTGTATAGAAGTGTATATATATATAATTATTTTAATATATATGTTTATATATTTATTTAATTGGTAATCATATGGATATATTTATATATATACATATTATGAATGTAATGTATATACATATATATATATAATATACATATGTTATTGTTTGGTTTATAAAAAAATGGTTTGAGTAAAGCATAGCACATGAAATAACACTGCTATAGTATATATTAAATGTGCTATGAATAAGTGAAAGCACAATATAGCATTGTCATATGTAAATTACTATGGCTAAGTGTATAAACAATGCTTGAATCATAAGTGAATAAGTCAAAAGACATAAGCAAATGAAAAGGGAATTTTTTTTTTACGTTGGAAAGAGAATGAATGCAGATTTTAACAACTTGAATAAGTATTTAACTATGTTATTTTATAGGGTGCTAAAACATGAATATGTGGCACCAAATTTGAAGAATGTGAAACAAATAAGAAGTCTTAAACCTATGCCAAGTTCTGGAAAAGCAATATGATAACAATAAAACTCATTCAAAGCATAGATGACATAAATATAAGAGGGTAGTCAACTTGCAAACCAAGTAGGAAAACTGCAAAAAGGCATTGTTGTCCCTTGACTCAGTAAAAGAGTCATGTTGTCTCATGAATTAAGTTGACTCATCCATTGGAAATGTGAGGATTTTCATGTGTTGAAATTTGAGAGTTTAATTCAACTGAGTCGATGCATGTGTATATGAAGGTGGCATAATTGTTAGCTTTTTTGTAGCCTTTGGATGCTCAAATTTTAGTATATATAGAGGTGATCTCTCTACCATTTGTTACACTTTTCATTCTGATTACTATGTTGTTATTCTTCTATATTTTGTGTGCAAGTGAGTTGCTTTCTTATTTTACATTTGAAATTGTTGAGAGAATTGGTAAGAGGCTAGAAGTGGGAATTGGGTTGATCTTAGAGGAAGTAGCAAGCAGGCTTGAGGAATTAAGAAAGGAAGGAAGAATTACCAGTTGGAGCTTTTATACAGGTGCATGCTGATTTCAATTCCTTTGTTATTTATGCTAGAAAGGTTATTTATTCATGTTTTCCATGTTTGGAAAGGAATGGTTTAAATATGTGTTATAATGCTTGGATATGCTTGCATGTTTCTTGGTTGTTTCTTATATTAATGAAACCTTTCAAATTGGTTTATACTTATATAGATATATATCCTATATTGGAATTTATATGAATGTGTTCTATTTATACTATACATAGTTTGTCAATACTATATGTAGTTTTTTAATACTATTCGTATGTAGCATGAAACAAGAAGTTTCTTGATTTTATTTAGTAGCAATGTCATTTTAAATATGAGTTATCAATTGGTTATTCCTAGGGTTAGAATAATCCATGGGAAATGGGGTAACCTATGTATAGAGTACGAATGGTAAAAACCAAATCGAGCTAGGAAGGTGGGTGAGCGTGTGACCACTCTAAATTCTCGGTGATGAATACTTTAGCCAAAGTAGTGTAAGTAGCCACTATTTACACTGTTAGTTCATGTTGTGGCTTCAACACACATGCCCTGCTTGGACCGAGGACCCCCTCTTTTTTGTTTTTCCTCCATCAAGTCGGTTTGCGCTTGCCTCATTTTTTGTACACCTGCTTTTGCACCCAAGTAGATCAAGTGCCTTGAAAATTGTAAGATCTTAGCATGTCTTATCATTCGCCAAAATTTTGGGAGGTCTCGAGCATTTATAAAAAAAACATTGCGGGTTTTCGCCATGTAGAGGCTGCACCTCCTTTTGTCATTTATGGCTTTCTCCTTGTGGGCCATCGCATGTGGACCGCCGCTTGCGGTATTCCATTTCTATTGTGCCATTCTCTACAAAAATTTGATCTTTGTTTTCCCATAGCGAACTTTCTCCCCAAGGCTTCTGCCCATTGGTTTTCCGCACGGACTTGTGCATCACGTCCTTTGCCCTTTGTATTTCTGCATCCCATAACTTTCACATGCATTTTGAAACCCTGCAATAAATGCTTTCATTAATGGTTGGTTGTCTATAAATAGGACCCTCTGAGCTGTCATTTTCCACCTAAGAAATTTGAAATTCGGAGAGCCAAAGGTAAGTCTACGTGCACAAGAAGGTTTGAATACTTGTGTCTTGGTCGCCTCCTCCATTAACATGTTAAAAGGTATGCGTTCAACTCTTTTTCCAACATCTGTACTAGCTAGGGTTTCAAGGTTGTAGGAATCATTAAATTCCATAAGTTTGAGTGTAGTGGATGTTGTGATTAAAGCTATAGCTCGTCAAAGACGTTAAAACATAGGTTTCAAAACCCTCAAATACTACAATGGCATAGGTTCTCATTGAGGGAAACCTGTCTCTAGGTTTCCTTTTTCAAATGGCGTCAACAATTGCGGCCCTCGCTCTTCTCGTTCCCACATTCGAATCACTAGGTTGCTTAAACTATCAAGTCTTTGAAAGAAATAGTCATTTTAAAGTTTAAACCCTCCTTTTTGTGATTTCCTTTACACAGACTTTCGCTGGTGGGAGGATGATCCCCTCAGGCCATTTGACTATGAAAAATCACTCACGACGTCCCAATAGACAATTTCTACCCCATCAATTTCCATGAGTACCAAATGAATTAGAACTGAATCCTAAAAATCACTAAGTCCTTGACCTGTGTGAGGTTTCCTTAATGGGTCTGCATGTGTGGACCCTCACGGGACCATGTCCGCTCATAACAGTGAAGCCATGATGACTTCCCACCTTGCAGATTCCACACTTTCCATCTCTGTGAGCATCAAACAAACCAAAACCTTGAAATTACTAAGTCCAAGGCCAGTGCGGGTCCACCCTTGTGGGCCACCACAACAGAAAGATGTCCAACCGAGGTCATTTCTAATGGAAAACTACACACGAAGCTCCACTTGATGGCTTCCACCCTCAAACTTTCCGCAAATGCCTAAAACCAACCCCTGATGACGTAAGTATGAATTCAAACTATCTCACTTTGAATCACTCAAGAAAAAATGAAAAATCTAATTCAAAGTGCCTTTGCAGGTTCCTCCATGCAGAAATCCACTTGCGGATATTCGTTGGCCCAAAGCCATCTCTTAACAGCAAAACTCAAATGACTTCTCGCCCTGCAGCTTCCGCACTCTAAACTTTCGCAACCCACAAAGCAACTAAATTTTAAAGTAAGGTAACCAGACATGATTTTCTCCATATTCCAAAAGGATTTAAACAAAATTGACCAAGTGAAAATCCATTGCATGTTCCACCCCATGGAACTCTGTTCACGAGTCTTTGTGTCCCCAAGGTCATTGTTAGCGGCAAAACTCAAGTAGCCTTCCAGGTCATGGCTTCCACATCATCATTTTCCACATGAGCTTAAGAAACCACCTTGACTAAGGAAAAATAATTTCAAATGATCTAATTTACATTCCCAACATAATCTAATGAGTTCACATGCAAAATAACTAGGACTTTTGTCAATGTGGAGATCCTCCTGCGAAACTTCATTTACGGTTAGCCATGCTCCTTGAGTCCTTTCCTGCATTCAAATCACTAGCGGCTTCCACAAGGTGGAAAGCCACAACTCCTGACTCGTAAACTAGCACAAAATGATGAAATTTGATGAATGCAATGATCTCTTTAAGATATATGGATGTATTTAATGATATTTTAGCATGATTTAACTCACGTTTTGCTCTTTTGATTTATCGAAACACTTACTATGTGCTCTTTGTGCAGGATTTATGGAACTAGCTAAGAAAAACAAGGGAAAGAAGACTATTAAAGTTCCAAGAGGAAAAGAAAAAAATGCTAAAATAAAGTTTGAGTTCCATGGAGTTGAGTGCAGCTCCAAGATCACCTCGAATTGCGATAAAGTAACATACATGGACCTAGGCCACATCAACATAGATGAATTTAGGAAATAGGTCTTGGTTGACCCAAAGACTAAGGAGGCTTTGAGGATAAAGAAGAGTGGGATCAAAAAAGCACTAGGTTTCCCACCATCCCTGACCAGTCTAGAACTAATCTTTGCATGCAAAGAATGCTACCATTCACAATCCAGAAGAATAGTAACTGTGGACAGGCTGGTGCTAGTTGGTCTAACTCCTATGTCGATAAGAAGAACATTAGGTATTCCTTTGTTTGACAAAATGGAAGAAATTGAGAAAGAATATACTCTAAACTTCTAGAAAGTAGACCCCACCGGTTGTAAAAGGACTATAAATCAAACATGGTTGCTTGAGAAGAGGGGTAGTTCCAATAAGGTACCCTGAAAACTATATTGGAGCGATTTTGTGGAAGCGGTCAATGACTTTGTGACACTACTAAGTAGAGTAATGGAGCTCCCCACTTCCTCAGTCTTCGAGGAATGGATGTTGTACTTCGTAGAAGAGATCCTCCAAGGTGAAGCTAAATTTCATTGGGCAAAGATAATCAGTGATAATTTGCACAAACAATTTGTTGTAGTAAAGAAGACCCAGGAGTTCTATATGACCTCCTATATTTTGTATCTTCTAATAGTCACTTTTCCATACAAAAGATTGGATTGTATTGGTCAATTGGGAACAAAGAAGGGGCAGAACCCTGTCTAAAATTTCTACCCTCAACTGTAATATATAAATTATAAGGACTATTAATGGGTCAACAATTCCTTCATCATACACATTTTAAGGACATTATCAAAGAATTACCATAGAAGAATGTCTCACAGTGCCAAGGTGTTGGTTAAAGGCTTCGGGTACTAGTTAATTTAGTTCCCCAAGTTTACCTACATAAGGGCCGAGGGATTCTCAGGGTTCCCATATCGACTCCCCAGGTACCCCAATGATATGATAATTCTATTGGAATTAACACAATAGTTGCAGACTGCCCGTTCATTGCTACAACACAAGCATCATGTTAGGGTTCCATACCCCATTGTATTTGGCCAAGGAGTATATTCATGCCCCGCTGCTCCATGTACAAAAAATTCAGAGAAAGAACTCACAGAGTACAACTCAGAATTACATAAAGAGAGAGGAGGTTTGGATCCTCTAGGAAAGTTAAAGAAGCAGGTTGGAAGGAAGTATGCTCATAAGCTCCATATTGAAGACTTCTAGGCCAATTATGACGATGACCATGACGTCAGGAGAAGATACTACACAAGAATGACTGCAAAATTTGTAAAGTCTATTAATTTATTCCTAGTCCCTAACTAGGTCATTGAAGATGATAATGTTCTTGATGAGAGATACAATTCCCTTTCTAATGTGCCATTGTTGGTAATTGAATGGATAGCATCGGAGGTCAAGGATTTAGATACTATCACTTGCCCATAATAATAAAGAACTAAGAAGTGGCTTGATGAT
>VDFB02365765.1:0-11037 GCA_007258455.2 Sequoia sempervirens | reverse complement strand
TCCAGATTAAATGATCATTTAGGTTTCTTCCCAACAACCTGGACAGATTGTCTTCATTGGAACAACTTCCTCGACACCATGCTGCAAATGGACTTTACTGCAAAGCCGAAGTCTGTTGTGCTGGACTCGCTCATGCTCCCTTCAACAACCTATGATGCACACAACAATAGAAGCAAAAGAAAACATGCATGGTGAACAACATGATACATTCATTAATCACATATTAAATCTATCCCATTATTCAAAAACCACATGCATTATATCAGTCATTCGGGAAGTCAAACAGGGTAATTAATAAGACACATAGAGATGTTAGGCTGCAGGAATATAGGAATGTATTGCTACAGGATACTACCCATTTTAGATAAAAAGTCTTTAATAAAAGAGTTAAAACATCCATTAGCAATAAAAGTAGAGATATTAAAAAATACATCATGATACTCAAATTATGAGCATATCACGAGCTCATGATTGATGCTAGAAAATATGAAGGGTGGATGAAGACAATGGAAGAGGAATTGAATCAGATAGAAAAGAAATTGACATAGTACTTGGTTTCCAAACCAACTGATAAGAGTGTTATAGGAACAAAGTGGGTCTTCTAGAACAAGATGAATGGAGATTATGAATTTGTGAGGAACAAAGAAAGATTGGTATGTAAGGGTTATTCACAAGTTGTAGGTATTGATTTTGAGGAGAGTTCTTCTCTAGTAGCTAGAATAGAGGAAATGAGGATGTTTCTTTACCTTTCTACTCACAAGATTTTCAAAGTATATCAAGTGGATGTCAAGTCAACCTTCTTGAATGGTGATTTAGAGGAAGAGGCCTACATTGAGCAACTAGATGATTTCCATATATCAAAATATCCAAACATGGTGTGGGGGGTCAAGAAAGCTTTGTATGGACTCAAGCATGCTCCTACAACTTGGTATGCTCAGTAGGATAAGTAGTTCCTTGAACAAGGATTCAAGAAATGTACTATAGATATTAATCTTTACATTAAGGTAGAGGAAGGAAATATTTTGATAGACGATAATATGTGTAAGTAGTTTTCAAAAGAGAAGCAAAAAGAGTTTAAGATGTCTATTATTTGTGAGTTTTCTTTCTTCCTTGGGTTTCAAATTATTCAACTAGATGGTAGTATCTTTATTTCTTAGGCTAAGTTTGTTAGAGATATGTTGAAGAAGTTTGGAATGGAGGATTCTAAACCTATAATTACTCCTATGGTCATCGATTTTTACTTGAGCAAGACTGATGAGTCACTTAAGGTTGATCAAACTTTTATAGGTCTACGACTGTAGGTTTATTATACTTGACTACTTCTAGACCTAATATTATGCATGCAATATATTTAGTTGCTAGATATTAAGCTAATCCTAACAAACTAATGAGAAATAAGTAAAAAGAATATTCAGATACTTGAAGGGAACTCTAGATTATGTTTTGTGGTATAAGAGGGGTGATAAATTTTCTTTAAGTGCTTACACTAATTCTTATTGGGTAGGATGTGTGGATGGTCGAATAAGCACTAGTGGAAGTGCATTTTTCTTAGGAGACATATTGGTCTCTTGCTTCAATAAGAAGCAAGACCTAGTGTCCTCATCCACAATAGAAGTTGAGTATATTACTATATCATCTTATTGCACCCAAAAGCTTTGGATGAAGTAGAATTTGAAGAACATGAAGGTGGTATAAGATGATCCCATTCACATATTATGTGATAATACTAGTGCAATAAAAAATTTCAAGAATTTGGTGATGCATTCAAGGTTCAAACATATTTGTATCCAATATCACTTTCTAAAGGAAAAGGTTGTAGAACAAAAAGTCAAATTGGAGTATGTTCCTACCAAATATTAGATTGCAGATATCTTCACTAAGGCTCTTTCAGAGGACACTTTTGAGTATCTCCAGTAGAAGTTAGGGGTCATTTCCCCTCCTTTCTCTAACTAGATGCATAGTTGGTGCATCTATCTAGGGGGAGAAATTCATGTCATCTTTTTCTCTTAGACTGATGTGTGTTACTTCTTAGGGGGAGCAAGTAGTTTGTTGGTTGTTGTTGAGAGGGGAAGCTTGTCTAATTTTTTGAAGAACAAGTATTGTTGATAAAAGGAGGAGAATGTGTTGATGATTTAATTGAAGACCCTTGGCCCTTTGTCCTTGATGTCTAATAGGGAAATGTGCAAGTGTTTGTTGCCATCAATGTTAAAGGGGGAGATTATTGGCATTGGTTTCCATTGATTTAAACACTATGGTTAGAGATTGTAACACATAGGTTTGTGATATTGTTGTTTAGCATGGGTTGTTCATTGATTCTTGTGTCTACATTCAGTTTTACTTTTCATTAGTGATTACAATTGTATGTTGTTGATACTCTATGATGATATGTTCATGGCTGATATCATGCCTTTGATGTTGTTGATGTTCATGGTTGATGGAATACCTTTGAGGTTGCTAATGTTTATGGTTGGATGTCATGCCTTGTTTGATGAAAATTAAAGATGTATTGAGTATGGTTTCCATTAGAAGAGAGCATATCATGATGATATAGTAAGATGAGGATTATAAGCATTTAGATGATGACTAGAAGCATTAAGATGAGGTTTAGAAGCATTAAGATGATGATTAGAAGTATTAAGATGAGGATTAGAAGTTGGAGATATCTTGATGATGGCCTCTAGTATGTTTTATGCTCTCTCCTATTTTTCCTAAGGAAGTATGTGTTCCTACAAGGATTTTCTGGAGTTCGTATATTGATGAAAGTTTATGCTGTACAAGAAGCTGCTTTGAGGCATTTTGGGAGAATGCTTTGCATCCCTCCAACTTTGAAGATATGGTTTTGTGGTTTAGGATTGAGAATTTATGATTTTTTGATGTTTCACTCCTATCATTTTAGGTTACCTATGTTTTCAAGGAGGTTTCAGGTAGTTGCAGTGGGTTGGAAATTTTTTTTGCTTGTCAAGATTGGTCAAGAAAATACTTTGTATTTCTCCACATTTCTCCATATTGGAGTTTCTAATCCTATAGTTTAGTGAACATGCTCTATGTTTTTGTGCAATGCCTCATTTCATATTTTGTGTGATGGTGTTTACTGCAAGTTGTTTTGTTAATGTTCTATTTCTTGGCAATGTCTTTTGGGCTTCTGAGTTGAAGTGTTATGTTTCTTTTTGTTTATGGTGGTTGTTTGTGGCACATGAATATGTGGAAGAAGTATATGGAAGTGTTTTGGATGTTCATGGAATCTCTTTGTGATCTACACATTAGTGGTTGATCTCTTTGGTGTTGCATTGTGTTTTAGTTGTATTTTTTGGTAATTTGTGGATATTTGTCTGACAGGGCTTGTTCTCTTGCTTGTGTTATGTGACTGGGGGTCTATGCCAAAATTTAAGGTTGTGTTTAGATTTATTTGGGTCCTAACCTATCTTGTTGAGAACTACATTGATTAAATTCAGTTGAAAGTGTGTATTTGGGTCGGCTAGTAATGTGTTACATATTTCATCTTCACATTTCCTTGTTGCTAACTTGGATGTTGTGTTCCATTATGCTTAATGTTTGGGATCACTTTGGAAGATGTAATAATATTTTCTTGGGTCCTCTCTATCTCCTAGATAGGATCACATTATGTTTTGTGGTTGACTTATTGAGGTTATTATTTATCTTCTTTCCTAGCCAATCTAATTGGTGTTTTGTGATCTTGTAGAGGATACAAATGGAAGAAAAAATCAATTGCAAGTTGAGTGTGTGTGTGGTGGTGTTTGAGTATGGAATGATGCAACAAATTCTACAAAATAAAGTTTATATGAGCTTTAATGGCTCAATCAATAGAGTGTATTGTTGACATATGTTGTAATTTCTAAATCTTCATGTATCTTGCTATAGACACTTGAAAATGTCCTGAATAATACTTCACACTTGGATCCAATATATTAACATCGTTTCATCTTGAATTCCATCTTATTTTTGCTTGTTTAATTAAATCAACCTAGTTATTTAATTAAATTCATCATTTTCATCTATTAATCTAATTGATCTAGTTAGGTTAATTCACCCCCTCTCACCCTAACATTTCACCCTATTTAATTGAATAAATAAATTATTTAATTTAAACCCTAAGTCATCTTATTTAATTAAATAACCCTAAAATATTTAATTAAATATCATATTGCATCCCCGTTTCATTAAATAAATCAATAATTTAATGAATATCCTTACATTCTTCATCTTGTACATTCAAATTTAGTTTTAAATTACTAAATTTCTAATTTCCCCTCCCATCCACTTGCATAGGGAATATTCCAAAGGAATATTCTCCTATTTGGCTCCAAAAAGGGAATGATTTTTTTCAAACAAACTTTGTAACAAACTTTGAAAGTTGTTACAAAGTGTGTTTGTTTGAACCATTCTCAACCCTTGATCCTTGATCCATGCAATCTTTGATTCTCATCCATTAATGAGAATCCCTGATTCATGTTTCTCCCTTCATCCAATATTTACCTTTAATTGATCAAATCGATCTAAGCCCTTGATTCTTTATTTTCTTTCCTATAAATACTTCACTATTTGGAGAGAAATGAATCCATCTTTTGATATCAAAGTTATGTTGTTGAAATTCATACTCATTTGAATCCACATTGAGCACTTTTTAGCATTTTAGTTCAATATTCATCCATATTAGATTAAGCATCCATTAATGGTTTCCATGTTATCTTAGTTTTCCTCCATTTTAGCTTATTTTGCATCCATGACTTGCATCTTTGAGTGTTGTTTCCATTTCTGCATCAATTTTATCAAGCATCTTAGCATTTAGAACCCATCTTCATCATGTTAAACTAGTTTTATATCATGTTTCACACACATCTCATTGGTTTCCTTGATTTTCTTCAATAAAATTGATTGGAACAATCTCATTTTATCCAAGGGATTGGGAAAGGGTCACCATTCCACATCAATGCAACACCACTCCCCCAATAGGATAATATTTCAGGTCTTAAAGTAGGTTTCCATTATGTTTTCATGTTCATAATGTTAGTTTAATGGGTTCTTAGTTTTTGAAATTTTGAATATCTTATTGGTGATCATGACTTAGGGGATTAAATAGGATTTAAATTCATTTCAATCTAGCATATATTTATTTCATACTATGATTATGGTCACACCTTTGCTATCAGACAATGAGTCTCTTCAGTAGGTTCTTCTAATCTCTATATTTCCTTAGGGTTGTGCACCTTATTACTGCAAGTCCTTTGTGTTGAATACCCAAAATACTGAGAGGGGGATGAATTAGTATTCTTGTAAAGAAGTTAAGCATTTAAACATTCAATCCCCATAGCATAAACAATTTATAGTAATGAATGAAAGCATGAAAATAACCCGCAACATCACATAACACATCAATACCAAATTTTTACATGGAAAACCCAAAATAGGAAAAACCACAGTGAGGATTACATCACAATATATTATAACCGGTTATAGTATATTACATAAGTGTTCACTGCAGGTGGACTCACTATCCAAGTGGACTCATTTCCCACTAGAAAAGAAGATAGAAGAGATTGTAACACATAGCCAAGTTTTGAACTGTTACAATTTCATCTAACATATGCATGAATTATAGTTCCATCCAAGCTCAAAATACAGAAATTACACACTTCATACTAATATGAATTAATACTATGCTATATTCTACATTCACAAAATTCACATCCACAAACTCTTCTCACATGTCACTCTACCCACAATATCAAAAAAATACTTCATATACATCTACTTCACCTACAACATCAATTAGGTTGACCTAATTAGATGTAATATGCAAAACGTAACTTATCGGCTCAAGATCCATACATACACACTTTGCACTAAGATTCAAAACACATAATAATTCAAAATAGGTTGGAATAGACCCAAAATAGCACCTACATAGTAGATCAAACATATTCAAACTTAGAAACACACAAAACTCATTAGGTCAACGCTGGTAATGACTTAATAACAAAGTTCACAAACTATAAGCTCACATTCAAACAAATAGACCTCCAAACTCTATGCCATTTAGATTACACACTCTACTAACATCTATCAACATCTCCACAAATTTTTAAAGCTATATTCTAATCCACGGAGAAGTGTGGATCCATCAAAACATATGCACTAAATTGGAAAACACCTATTACTGTCAATTCAATATAGTTTCACTCATAACTTCAACAATAGGAGCCAAAACAAGATGAAATTATAGATTTAGTTTCATATAACATTCATAAAAATTATCTAAAAACCATAGTGCAAGATTTTCTATAGCAGACCAATGTGGACCCAAAAACTGGATGCCCTGTAAACAAAATTACCTATATTGACACTTAGTCAATTTTCATATCAACCACTTTCATCGGATCGAACCTTATTCCAAAATTTCCTTCAATAATCATCCTCAAACATTATTACACCATCCCTGATCTACACAATGGTCCTAATACTAAAATACAATGTTGACATCAATGACAATAATTCAATGTATGACTGCATAACTTGTGCTCATCCTACATGCTCATGTTGCCAACAAATGCATCAACAACAAACTCCTTATTCTTTTAGACAATCTCCTTTTTCATCGATGGCAACATGCCAAAATTATTTTCAAAAATTACCTCTTTGACATCAAGGGCAAAGGGTGCATGGTCATTCCACAAAAGGATATAAAAGTCATGGAAAATATTAACCTAGGAATTGGACATTCCAACAGTGACTAACATCTTCTTATGGTCATTCATTTACATTGTCAAACAGGGAACATATGCTTGAAATGGAGCAGGTGTATGTGAACTAGAACTAGTTTAGTCGATTTACTAGAAATAAATGTGTGAAAGGAATTCTACTTATGCTATGGGAATGTAATGTGAAGCCTTCTAAACTTAATCAAAGCAGAAATCATAACAACTATGATTGAGAAACAAACTATGAACTGGCCTTATGCTACAGGAACAAACATAGGGATGGATTCCCAATGCCGCAAAGAACAATATAAGACTGAGTTTGCACTGAAACTTTCAAGAACGAAATCTAACTTATGATCAACAAAAAATAAACGACTAACTAACCAACTACAGATATATACTAAGTGGGACCCCTTAGCAAGCATCAACTAATTATGCAAGAATTGAACTCAGAACTTCATCAGCTTTTATTCATAAACTCAGAATGATATACATTGTTCTGCTCATATGAAAACTAACATAGAAAAACTCTCTTCTTAATAATACTAACTTTTACATACTCTGCTTGCTCACTCGCGTAGGAGGAACACTTATTTAAACCAAAAAAGTAACTAACTACCTAACTCTAATAGAGAAAGACGTGGACATAAATGTATCCTAAAATCGAGGAACAAACTTCTCATAAATGAAAGTATATCCGTTCAACCCGATCCAGGGAGAAGATTTAGCATTCCACTCTTTCCAGATTAAATGATCATTTAGGTTTCTTCCCAACAACCCAGTCAGAGAGTCTTCGCTGGAACAACTTCCTCGACACCATGCTGCAAGTGGACTTTACTGCAAGGCCGAAGTCTACTGCGCTTGATTCGTTCATGCTCCCTTCAACAACCTGCGATGCACATGACAACATAAGCGAAAGAAAACATGCGTGCGAACAACACGATACATTCATTAATCACATATTAAATCTATCCCATTATTCAAAAACCACATGCATTATATCAATCATTGGGAAGTCAAACAGGGTAATTAATAAGACACATGGAGATGTTAGGCTGCAGGAATGTAGGAATGTATTGCTATAGGATACTACCCATTTTAGATAAAAAGTCTTTAATCACATAATTAAAACATCCATTAGCAATAAAAGTAGAGATATTAAAAATACATCATGATACTCAAATTATGAGCATATTCTGAGCTCATCATCTGCCCCCTACTTAACCTAATGATGGTCCACCAGCATCAAGTTTCCTAGTTGTTTCCCTGAAATCTATAGGAGCAATATGGCTTTTTAGCACAGTCCCAAATTTATAATAGAAACCTCTAAAATTTTGCCATCTTTCATATCTAAGGTTTTATGTATCCTTATTAACATTTGTAGCTCGATAGGGATAAAGTGGCCACATTAAAACTAGAGGTCGAAATGTTATTGGCAACCATAACTCAAACCTCTTCTGAAGACTAAGCTGTATGTACTTTTCTATCCTGCCAAGGGCTGCTTCAAAATTCAAGGGGCTACATGGCTCAGATTTCCTAAGCCCAACACTCAATTTCTCCCATCTCTTTTCAATTTTGGAAGAGGAAAGCTTCCAAAATAGATACGGTTGGATTTTGAATTCCTCATACACTTGCTTTATGATATCAAATATTTTTACTCTTTTTGCTTGATTGTTGAACCCATATGCAACAATGAGCCAAGTTTTCAGCATTGTGTAGGGATCTGTGCTTTCTGATCGCAGTGGTATAGGCTCATCCCTTTCAACTTCTTCATAGGCTTCCAATTGTCTGCCATAATTGGTTTCATTGGCTGCCCATGACATAAGTGACCTCAAATGAATATCACCAATATAAAGAAGTGGATTCCACTCTGTTTCAGAGGGAATTATCAATCCATGCAAATAAAATTCACATAAAGAATTCTTTAGCCAACTAGGAGCTACTTGATATGCATCATAAAATTCTTTGGCTGTATGAATAATAGGATCTAAATTCCTTGAAATTATCATTAATTGAAACCAAAGAAATTGTTCCTTTAGGCATATGGCATAGACTCTAGGCAGTGGTCTACACTCCACAATCTTACCAGTTATTTTCATCATTTCATCCATTTTCTTTTTCATCTCCTAGATTTCCTGTTTCTGCCTTTCAATTTCTCTTTTTAGTTTCTTCTTCTCTTCCTCCCAAAGACTTTGTTGAATTTTAGTCTTGGCTAAGTGGCAGAAACTCAAGGTTTGAAATGTGACCGGCCTCCATGTGGTCCTAAGGTATTCAAAAATTCAATCAAAAATATCTTTTTATAGACAACCATGGCTTGAAAAGTTGCAGGGGGCAATGAAGCTTCATTCGACACTTCCAATTGTTCAGGTTGCTCTTCCTCTTGCTGCAGGATGAATTCCTATTCAACTGCAGGAGGAGATTGTACTTCCTCTGAAATTTTCCTAGTTTCCTTAGCTAACTCATCAAGACTTGGCATTCCCCTTTCATTACTATCATATTGTGCTTTGTCAACTTCCATTGGTTCATTTTTCATTTCCTCGGGAACAACAGGTGGGCTATGTGAAACATTCTCAGGTACTTTCTGAGAATCATCATGGCTGTATTCTTCAGACTCCTCTAAAATTATTATAACTTCAGTTTGAGCAGACATTGAGGTGACTTTACATTGTTTCCTTGTTGAAACTCTTTTTGGCAATGTGGCAGCTGTAGGAGGAACTCTCGTTGCTTTCCTCTTCTTGACTTACCTAGAGGGTTTAGAATCAACAGAAGAGGATGATAGTGAAACTATAGTGGAAACAGGTGTTGTTGCAGGAGGAACTACTACAGGAGGAGGTGTTGCAAGAAAGAGACACTATTGTCTTTGAAGGTCAGACTCTGGGGTTTGTTCTACCCTAGATGACTCTCCTACCTTCATTTTTCCTTTTTCTCTTCTACTAGTAGACCTGGTTTGTACTCTGATAGAGGGTTTTGGTGTGGAGGCCATAGGAATAGATGTTGTAGGGGTAGGTGTTGCAGGGATTGCTCTAGGAGGTTTTAGAAGTTGTAAGCCCTTTTGGGCAACAAATTCTTGCCAAGAAAGGGGTGATACATCCCTCAGGGAATGCTCAATCAATAGTTTAATGAGGGCATGATGGGAAATAGAGTTGTCCCTTCCCCTCTGGGTTTCATGGGCACTTTGTTTTAAAAGATTTAACAAATAAATTAGGACATTAACAACTAACCCATGCCTCATATGGCTCAATAACTTAAAATGGTAAGAATGTAAATAGGAGAAGCATCCCTCATAGGTTAAATACCTGATTATAAATGCAGCATATTCTGAATATGGGAAGGGCAGTGACACTCATTTGCATCCTTGTTTAGAGACCTCCAAAGGTCCATCATTTGGTACTGTAAACTCTGCCCTAGCAGAAACAACATTTGAAGAGAAATTTTCTCCTGTTGTAGGAAGCCCGGTTACTTCAGCAATTCGTTCTTCTGTTACAACAACTGTCAGAACCCATACTGAAGCTTCCCCTTCTAAAAGAGTTCTTAAAAATTCACCAGCAGCTTCCTCATTAAAAGAATCTAACATCAGAAAATAGTTTAGCCAACCACAATTACTAAATGCCTGCACTATTTAAGGATTTTGTGTTAAGAGCTCATGAGCTACAGGCTCATGTCTTACCAATTGACCACCCATATTCAGAAATTACCTCTGCTGAGATTCCAAAAACTCAAACCTTTTCTGAAAATTCAAAAGAAAATTCTTCTGCTCTACTTCTTTTTGCTTCTTTCTGTCATGTCGTCACGTTCTCTTCTTTTCCAAGAATGACTTGAAAGATCATTGCATGTAATGATTATTAGGAACTACTCATATCAAGCAATTAATGTTGTTTAGATAAAACACGCAGCCATATTTGGAAAGTACAAGAAGAATAAAAATATCTTATTAGTTGTGATAGTGACATAAGAAAAGATTTGAAATGGATTATCCCGCCCCCTACTTAAAAGTTGACATGTGTCCACACATGTGCGAAAGGACAGGCGAATAATGGGCGATAAAGACTGATATATACATAACAGTTGTTGAATACATGAAATAAATAAATAATGTGATTAACAAAAGATATCGCGTACCTTTTAATTAATGCTCGTAGATGCTAGGAAAAATCATAGTGCACCATGAAATGACGGCTGGAATAGAAACCATGAATGAGGTGGTACGGCAGGATGGATGACGTGGAAGAAAAGAGAATGAAAGGCGGTGATGGATGGAAAATGGAGAACATGGCTTCCTTTAAAATGAAACCTTTATTATAGGCATGCAACGTGGAATTTA
>VDFB02365764.1:0-14924 GCA_007258455.2 Sequoia sempervirens | reverse complement strand
ACCTCTTGGGTTCCTATTTTTTAGGAGCTGTGAAAATTCAAAATAAGAGTTACAAATGGCCTTAATGGATCCCATAAATCCATGCCATCAATTGCTTTTTTTGCTTTTTCAAAATTTAAAGCATATTCTCCATGATTCCCCTTCACCAATTTGACCCAAATTGAAATCAAATTCAAATTCAAATTTTCCCCACATTACAAGATATTTAAATTCACACAAAATATGAATTTCAATCATCAAACATGAAATCCAACACATCAAAATTGCAAAATTCAAAAATGACACCTTTAATTTGACACAGGATTGCACTAAGCCATGGATGCTCCTGCATCAAACACCCATGGTAGAAGAAAAGTGATTCTACCACTTTCCAAGAGGATATCAAAGCTGAGTGATATCAACCTCAAATAACCATGAAGCATCCTCCATAGGCCTCCCAAACCATTTCACAAAATACTCCATGTACTGCTTCTTCCTTGTACTTCTTTTCACCCTTTTGTCAAAAATGGCTTCAATCTTTTCATTTTTTCAACTATGTGTGAGTGTTGGTGGATGTTTAATTGCTGAAACTTCATCATTTTCACCTTCATGAAACATGGTCAAATCTGAAATATTAAAAATTGGAGAAATATTAAGCTCATTGGGAAATTCTACCTCATATGCATTATCAGAATCATGCCTTTTCACAATCTTGCATTGGCCAAGCTTCTTCATCTTGAGCTTATTGTATGTACCCACCAAAAATATTTCTTTTCTCAAATACACCATTATTTCATCTCCAACCTAAAATTCCTTATGTCTCCTCTTAAAATCAACATTAGTTTTGTAAGAAAAATTCATTTTGCTGATATGTTTTCTCACCTCATGATGAAGACCTTTCATGTGCTCTGCAAAATCTTCAGCATCTGCACTCTTTTTCACATCTTTATCAATATTATTCAAGTCTGAAAAAACTCTTGGGATGCTCCCATAAACAATATAAAATGGTGACATACCTGTGCTTTTGTTAACTGAGTTGTTGTAGGAAAATTCAGCTTGTGCTAAGATTAAATCCCATCTGTTTGGTTTGTCTCCAACCAAGCATCTCAACAAATTTCCCAAGCTTCTATTCACCACCTCTCTTTGACCATTTGTTTGAGGATGGTATGTTGAGAAATAATTTAATTCAGTTTTGAGATTCTTCCACAAGGTCCTCCAAAAATAGCCAAAAAACTTAGTGTCCCTATCTGAAACAATGCTCTTTGGAATTCCATGAAGCCTCACAACTTCCTTAAAAAAAAATCTGCAACATTCATTGCATCATTAGTCTTATGAAAAGGTAAAAGGTATAAAATATGCCATTTTAGAGAACCTATCTACCAAAAAAAAGATAGAATCATTTCCTCTTTGTGTCCTTGGCAAGTTGAGAACAAAATCCATACTTGTGTCCTCCCATGGCTTCTTTGGTACTAGTAGTGGCTGATACAAACCAATGTTTTGGCTCACTCCTTTTGCTACTTGACACACTCTACAACCTTGCACATACTTCCTTACATCTTGCTACATTTTAAGCCAATAATACTTCTCTCCAACCAATGCAATAGTCTTATCAAAATCAAAATGACTTGCAAGACCACCACTATGTTTCTCCTTAATTAGATTCAATCTCACTGAACTTCTTGCAATGCATAATTTGTTACCTTTAAACATGTTATCTTGGATTAAATAATCCAACCATTTGGTTCTATTTGTTGTAATAGGCTCTTTGAAAGCCTTCCATGCCTCTCCAAAATCCAAGTCTCCTTCATACATATTCTTGAGTTCATCAAAACCCACAACTTCAACCTGCATTTCAATCAACAAACCTTGTCTTCTACTCAAAGCATCAACAACTTTGTTAGACTTCCCACTACTATGTTTCAAAAAAAATGTGTAATTTTGTAAAAGCTCAACCCATTTCATGTGTCTTTGACTCAACTTCCCTTGACTATTCAAGTATTGGAGTGCTTGATGATTGTTATACAAAATAAATCCTTATGGCATAAGATAATGTCTCCATTTCTTAAGTGCTTGAATGATTGCATAAAATTCTTGATCATAAATTGAATACTTTTTCTTAGCATCATTGAGCTTCTCACTAAAATATGCAATAGGCTTACCTTCTTGGCTTAAAACAGCTCCAATAGCATTCCCACTTGCATCACAATCCACTTGGAACACCTTGTTGAAATATGAAAGTGCTAGAATAGGTTGCATTGTCACTTTACTCTTCAACAATCAAAGCTCTTCACTGCCCCTGTAGTCCACTTAAATTCCTTCTTATCACTCCTCATAGTTTCAGTTAGTGGTACACATATGCTACTAAAACCTTTGATGAACTTTCTATAAAAAACTTGCTAACCCATGAAATGATCTCACCTCTGTTACACTCCTTGGTGTTGGACATTCTAGAATAGCTCTTACATTTTCCGAGTCCATCTTGATGCCTTCCCATGAAACAACAAAGCCTAAATACACCAATTCCCTCTTCAAAAAGCTGCACTTTTTGAGGTTAATAAATTTCTTTTCATCTCCAAGCTTTTCAAAAACAAGTATAATATGCATCAAATGCTCCTCAAGAGTCTTGCTAAAAATTAAAATTTCATCTAAATACACAATCATAAATCTGCCGAAGAACTCTTTTGACACTTCATTCATTAACCTCATAAATGTACTAGGTGCATTGGTTAGCCTAAATGACATGAATAACCACTCATACAAACCTTCCTTTGTCGTGAATATTGTCTTCCATTCTTCTCCTTCACGTATCATTATCCGGTGATACCCACTCTTCAAATCAATCTTGCTGAAATATGTTGCTCCACTCAAGCAATCCACGATATCATCCATTCTTGGTAATGGAAATATATATTTTATTGTAATATTTTTGATAGCCTTGGAGTCCGTGCACATTCTCCATTCTCATCCTTTCTTTGGTGATAAAATAGCAGGAACTGCACATGGGCTTAAACTCCCTCTTATCAAACCCTTCTTCAACAAATCAACAACTTATCTATTTACCTCTTCATTCTCTGTAGGTGACATTCTATAGGCTACCTTGTTTGGAAAACTTTCCCCTAGAACCAAATCAATTTGATGACTAATTTTTTTCATTGGTGGGAGTCCTTCAGACACACTGTCAGAAACAATCATCTTGAACTCTTGCAGAAAATCAACAACTTCTATAGGAACTTCATTTACAACTTCATTGGTAACTTTAGGAATAATAGCAAAGCAAAATTTCTCATGCTTCATACCTTCAAGAAATATTCTTGCATCAGCTAAACAAACTCTAGCATTACCACAAACTTGAACATTTTCCTCCTTCAAAGGTTTCAGCTTATGCTTCACTCCATCTTTCACAATTGTGTAGGTGTTAGCACACCCATCATGTATGGCTTTTCGTTCATATTTCCATGGCCTTCCAAGAAAAATGTGACAAGCATCCAGAGGGATGATATCACAAAGAATTTCATCTTTGTAATTCTCAATATTAAACTTCAAATTGCATTGTTCACTTACCACATTTTCTAATTATCTTGCACCCAAGCAATCTGGTATGGATTTGGGTGTTTTCTCCTCTCAAGCTTCAACTTTTTCACCATCTCATCAGACACAAGGTTGTCGGTGCTGCCACTATCAACTATGATGTTACACACCTTTCCTTCACACTTGCATCTTGTTTTGAACAACTTCTTTCTTTGCATAGGCTCACTATCTTCATTCAAGAGTTCCCTCCTTGTCATCAAAACCTCTCCATCTTCAACATATTTAGATTGTGAAGAATGTGCCTCTTCCTCATTAACATTTGCTGCTCTTCTTTAGTATTCTTGTCCCATTTTTTGCTTCTCTTCTTGTGAGAAATCATAGGCTCGGTGGCCTTCTTCTCCACATTTGTAACAAGTGCCTCTAAATGGGCCTCCTCCAATCCACGTCCTCTACCTTGACCTTTGAAATTTTGGTCTCTTTAGCTTTGTCCATCCTCATATTTTTCTGCCCTATTGCTGCCCTCTTCATTCTTGAAACTCTTTTGCTGATTTGCTTCATTTTTGTATGTTCTTTCTCCTACTTTTTCTCACACCCACTTCCTTTATGCTTACTTTCAAATCTCTTGTTCAACCTTTCCTCTATCTTTAATGCCATTTGATAGGAATCCTCCATTGTCACAACTCTAACCAATGGCATTTCCTCGTGAATGCTTGATCATAGCCCATTCATGTACCTTGCAATCTTCTCCTTAGTTATTTTTGAATGTCCAGTTCTTATGAGGATTTTATGGAATTCTTCTATATACTCTTTAACACTTTTGTTTCCTTGCTTCAAACCTTGCATCCTCTTGATCAAATCTAAATCATAATCTACTAGGATAAACTGCCTTTTTAATTTATCTACCATTTTATCCCATTTGGTAATCTTCTCTTTTCCTTTTCTTCCCCTTTCTAATTGGACTTCTCTCCACCATATTGAAGTATTCCCTTTTAGCCTTGTCTTAGCAAATCTCACTTTATCAGGGTCCTCTACCTCCTCAAATTTAAAATACTCTTCCATTTCATTAAGCCAATCTATTAATTCTTCTAGGTTCAAACTACCATTGAAGGTAGGCACCTCCATCTTCGGTCTCTTTCCCATTTTTGTTAAAGCTTTCAGTAGTGGGTCATTTGCAACTATTGCAATTTCTTCTCTTTGCTCAATATCTAAACTAGCGTTCTCTGTATGTTCATCTTTCTCTTCATCATCTTCACTTCTTGGGTCTCCTATTCTTGAAAATCCTCTCATCATTTTGCAAAGTTTTAACTTGCCTTGTCAAGGCTCTAAATTATCATTTCTAAGAAAACTATCTACTCCTCCTCTACCTCTTCCCCTAGCTCGTGGGGCTCCTCTAGCAAACATTTCTACAACACCACACTCACAGTCCCGGTGTAAACTGCCTCTCTTCAGCAGTCTATTTACACACAAGATCAACTGCTCTGATACTAGTAATGTATGAGCTATTTAATTTAAAATAATTTGCTGCAAATAAAAATTAAAAAGATCACAAATAATAATCATCCACACACACACATAGAAAGAAACACAATTTCAAGCCCTAGTTACAGTGTGTAACTGACAAATTTTTGTATTATTAAATGGGAAAATCAAGTTATTACACTCCAATCAAAAGTGAAGGTAAGCAACACCCTTCTTCTCTTCAGCAATCCACAATCAATTAAACCCCTGGAAAACATCCACAATCTGATTTTCTGCAGCAAATCAAAGCCTTTAATCAATCTCTTCTCCAACACTTGTATCTTCGAAACCTCTTTCACAATCAATGTCTTCAATCCGCACAACCTGTGTTGATTTTTCCTTTGTCAACACTCTCAAAACTTGTCAATCCAACAATGGAATCACCATCTGAAGGTAAGCAACACCCTTCTTCTCTTCCTATGTTTTTCCTCTCTAAAAAATTCTCTTCAAATGAATGAAATTCAATTTTTATCTTTCCATGCTTTCCTATAATGTAATTTCAAATGCATTTCATTGTCATTTTGCTTGCATTCCAAACAACTCAGGAAAATCAACGCCCCACCTCCAAGAAGGGAAAACAAAATATAATTTAATATTCAAGCCTCAATAAAATATATATTTTAATCCTCCCAACTTAGTCAAAATACAATATGGGCTTTAAAATGGCTTTCTTGTTTTCTCAAATAAAGCAAAAAGTAGATTCCTCAACCTAGGTGCCCCCTCCTGGGTTCCTATTTTTTAGGAGCTATGAAAATTCAAAATAGGAGTTACAAATGGCCTTTATGGCTCCCATAAACCCACACTATTAATTGCTTTTTTTGCTTTTTCAAAATTTAAAGCATATTCTCGATGATTTTGCTTCACCAATTTGACCCAAATTGAAATCAAATTCAAATTCAAAATTTCCCCACATTACAAGATATTCAAGTTCGCACAAAATATGAATTTCAATCATCAAGCATGAAATCCATCACATCAAAATTGCAAAATTCAAAAATGACACCTTCAAGTTGACACATTATTGCACTAAGCCATGGATGCTCTTGCATCAATTAATAATAAAATAAGCTTAATGATGCCTTAATTTAGTATCGTTATGTATTTTATGTCACATCCCATTTACTTAGCTTATCTTAATCACTTAACTATTGCATTAATTCTTTAATAACAACTGATTAGGAAAGATAATGTGGTTACATTAAATATTGCTTGAAGGGTAATTAAGAGAATTGATTATAATGATGATGGATAATTATGCATTCTAATGTATAAGTGCATCATGAATTGTTTACATTTTCTCATATTGGAGAGATAGTATCATTGAGAAGGTTCTAGCAGGTGGAGGTAACCTATTATGATGGAATCACACACATGCACTTAGACTCATGTAGTTGGATTGCATATATGTGTGTGACTAAGGATAGACATTTTAGGTTCCTATATTTAAATAATTGTATTATTTTACAAATGGTTCTTATATATAAATTATATGAGATTGAAATCATTTTTATAAAAATATAGGTTAATTAAATGATCTCGTAGGCTTAAGTTAGTATTGGGTCATGAGCAAAGCAAAAAAATGTGCTACTTATTGATATGCAATTATATTCTAACAATCCATTGAAATGGGTCCCAAGCTAAATGGGATTTGACAAAAGAATGCAAATAATGTATTCCTTTTATTTAATTATTAACAAGATAAAGAATTTTTTTTTAAAATGTTAAATTAAGAACATTACCTTTTAATATTATTACTACTATAATAAATTGATGAAAAATAGTATTATATTTTAATAATGTATGCTAATATTTTTATTTTATTTTAAAAAAGGAATAAAGTGATATTAATTCTAATTTTTTTAAAAAAGAAGGCATATATTAATAAAGTATAAACAACTTTATCGCAACTAAAAAGGAAAATGAGACTAAAGTTAGGAGAAGCTTATAAAGCTCTCTCCATCTACCTCAAAGAGGCTTCACCATCTTGCATAATTTTCAACGTGGAGGAAGGCTGTAAACTTTGGCTTTACATTTGCCAATTGTTTTTTTCAAAAGATTTTAGGTATTATTTTGGAAAAAGAGGGAGAAGAAATACCAACAGGAAAAGATGAAAAAGAAAAGAAGATAAACAATGGGCATTAATAGGAGGTTTGTCATATAAATTGGAGTATTCCACAGCATAAGTAAAAAAAAAATTGGCTTCAATCCATGAAAATATGGCATACAAGGGAGCATGTATAATTCCAATAGTGTATGAAATTGCTTGACATGGGATTTCTGCCAAAGTATCTTCATTTCTCTGAGAGACTGCTTACAATGTTCATTTTAATACATTGCTTAATTATTAGCAGCTAGACCCTTCTTTTGCATATTGTGGTTAGTATAATGTAGCCACTGGCTATAGAACATAGCAGTGAAATGAAAGCATGACTTGAAGGTTTGGATGTTAACTCATTTTCTATGCACAAATTTATATTGTACTCATTTACTAGGTTCAAACAACAAGGACTTGAACTAGGCATCGACCAAACTTTAGCCCCTTTCATTACATCCAAATATGTTTATTATGGAAATTTTGTTCATACAACAAATTGAAATTATCTACGAGCAATGACAAGAGCAGGTTTTGTTTCCATTTCCTCTCATGAAAGCACATTATTGAGAATAAAAATCTATGATAGTTGAAGACGTGTTAATCCTGAACTCTTTTCTATTGCTACTTCATTTGTATCAATGGATGAATACCCCTATTGTCAATGATAGAAGAAGGGCTATATTAGGGCTAAGCTCTATCTTTTAGGTATTTTCTTGCCATAGAATAAAGGCTGCAACTGAGTATCTCTTCCAAAAATAATATATTCAATTCAATAAATAAAGAGGTAGAACCATTCCCTATTTTAAAATGAATCAATGGACTTTTATACTTGTTTAAGAAGTAAAATTTGTTGAACTATCTAAAATCCATAAATATGTGGCATCCATCATCATTGTGCTTGTAAGAGTAGAGGATCTTCTTTCTCAAACATTTTTGTGTAGGCACATGACTAAGATTGACACTACACCAAATTTCCAAATCATTAAAAATATATTTGATTTAATGAGAGTGTCTTTATAAAGATAATTATCATTATAATATAAGATTATCTTGTGTCAAACTGCTGATTTTGGGTAAGCTAGTGAGCTGTTTTATAGAGAAAACTGCTCGCACGGGTTTGACTGTCTTATAAAACGTTTTCTGGGTTTTGTTCCTTGCTCCTTCCCCTTTCTGGAACATATAAAAGTTTTAAAATTGGTTAAGATATGCAGAAGTTGCAACTATTTGAATTCTGTCATTTTGCTAAAATCTGCAAGTTGGAATTGTTAGTTGATTAATAAATTGCAATCACATGAGTCTAAATGATAATTATAATTACTGGTTGTATATGAGCAAAAAATTAATAAATAAGTTACAATCCTTCCGCAAGCTACTTTCCAAATTGTTGGGTGATAACCTACAACCAATTAAGTCATGAAGAGAAAGTTGGATCCTCTATATCACTAGATATTGAGTGGAGTTACAAAAGTGTGTTTGAGTTGTGGATTAGCTTCTTTATGGACTAGTCATTTGTTGGCTATTCCTCTCTAATGAAATAATGAGTAAATATTATCACTTGAAAATACATTATTTAAGTTAAATAATATCAAGGAACTAAATGCCAATTATGAGCTTTGTAATTAGGGGATGTTTATCTATCCTATTAAATGTCCAGGTATCATAGTGAGATGACTGGGGCATTTTTATGATACAAACATGGATTATCATTGATTCACACCCCTTATCACATTACTTGGATTGAGTTACATTTTCTTCCAAATTTTGTGTACCAAATGGATAGGTACTCGTATGTATGATGCAAGAGCATGTAGGCATGATAGGTCATTAGTGATTTACAAAGTGAAATGGATTCCATCATTCATGATTGATGCATATTAGTAGATCATTTGTGATGGGTCGGGCTTCTCTAGTGGAGTAGCATGGGGAAGCTAACGATTCGTGGTAGGGTGGATATCACCTTGATGCTGCTCTCTCTTTCTTTCACTTCCAATTATAGAAGGAAATGGTATAAATTCTATAATGCGGATGATGATATATTGTTTATTTTGTGTCTTATTAGATGAGTAAATGACTATTTCTAGAATTCTTGTATTCATCATATACAACATAACTTTAAATTGTTATGGAAGATAATGGTTGTTATTATTAGATTAGTTGCATACGATATCAATCTGATTTCAAGACGTGTGTACTAGTAGCTGTAACTATTATGATTCAAGTTTTATACTGAAGTTGAGATATTGTAAATGGATTCGTGATAATGGTAATAGTTGTAGAATCATTTAGAAAAAAATAGTCAACTGTTTAACTCCTTTAGATTGGATCTACATTGACTCCATTTTATTCATTGATTTTCATAATTAATCAATGATTAATTTGGTAGTTGTTACATATGGTATTAGAGCTCTAGGTTCAACACTAGGGCGTAGAGTCTACTAGGTTAAAGTTGCATTTCTTTTGAGAATTTGGAAAACTCCTAGAATTGTGGAGATACCTAGATGAGTTTGAGTCTTGTTGTTTCTCAAATGGTTCAGTATGGGAACCGAATAAGGGGATTATGATCAATGACTAGAAGATAGTAATCTAGAATGAAATTGATTTGTATGATTAATACTTGCTATGTATGAAAGGAAATAACCTATGATGTGAGTGTATATTAGAATGACTTCAAAATCATATTGATTGAAATTATACTTGAACATCATATACTTTGTGATTAATGTATTTCATGATTATGACTTATGAGCTTGACATGGGTAGGAAATTAGTGTGGTCATACTATGATCCTTTAATGTGACCTTCTATATATGCTAAGTTTAATATTATGGTTACCATCTGATTAAACTTTTTTTATTATGAGTGATGTTGCACTTAAGCTATGTGATGTATGCTTGAGATTGACAATATTCAAGAAGCATACTATGGAGGTCCTTGGTTTCTTAGCCATTTGATGGACTGCATTAGAAAGGAAGGTAAGTAATAGATGAACAAACCTCATATTATAGTTTGGTATATCTTGATGTGGGAAATGGTATCTAATAATAGTAGGGGTAGGTAACCCTTGGGATCATGAAGTGATATGAACCTATTCAATTGAGTGTATTTATACACTATTGACACCCTAAGTACTTGTGTAAATGGCCTGGGGTTGTGTGGATTGATATGTCGGTGCCCTTGATAGTGATGACATTTAGTATGGGATGCTTGATTGCTGCCATAGAAGGCTTATGTGATTGTGAATCAAGTAGTGGATTGATGCATGCAATAGGGTGCATCCATTTCCACTTTACTTATTGTTCCTTATGTGAGCATGTGATATATTGCATGGATTGTCACACTATATATTGTAGACACCTAAAAATGGTCTGGAGAATCTAATTAATTAAATATGACTTATTTGATTAATTAATCTTAAATTCATCTACTTAATAAATAAATAGAAATATTTATTTATATTAAGTTCATTTTTAATTCTTCTATTTCATCATATCATTTCTCTCTTAATTAAATAAACAAAATTAAAAACCTTGTTTTATTTAATTATTATCATTATTACTTCTTTTACACTTCTATCATAAATTAAATACACAAATTACATAATTTGTGTTATTTAAATTACCTCATCACATTTCTTCTTAATTAAATAAAGATATTCTAAAATCTTTTATTTAATTATCATTTTCCTTTTATTTTAATTTAATAAACAAACTCTATAGTTGATTTATTAAATTATTTATTCCTCTTTTGCTAAATTTAAATAAATTAAAAATATTTAAATTTATGCATAAATTTTACCACTATTCACTCACCAATAAAATTAAATCTTCAAAAATTTAATTAATGCAACTTCCATTCACGGGAAGAGCTTCGGGGACAAACTTGCAGGAAGTCCTCTCAATCTTCTTCCATCAATCCTCCCTCTCATCTTGCCTGGTGTTTTCATGGGGAGGAACAATCCTCCATGATCAGCTCCATCTTCTCATCCCATGCCCTTCAATTCTCCAGATTGAATCTCAGCCTCTTGTCCTGTATCCCTATGCAAATGTGCTGCAGTGAAAGCTATAAATATAGCTCTTTGGCTATAGGAAATGGATCCCAACTTGTGCAATCTTACTCTGTAGGTTTTTCAAGCATCCAAGCATCCAAGCAATCAAGCATTCAAGCATTCATCCAGCATTCATCAAGCAGCAATCAAGCATCCAGCCTTTGCAGTCATGGCTGCCATTACAATAGAATTTGCATATTCAATCACATAGGAATAGAATTAGTTCATTTTCTCATTCTCTAAGTGTCATTTCAATAGTTTAATTAGCTTACAAATCTGAGAGCTAAGTAGATTAAGAAATCTTTAGAGTTAGAGAGCAATAGGATAAATTTCTGTAGATTTGTAGTTTAAATTAGTTTAAATTTCTTAATCTTAGATGCAATGTCCTATTTAGAAGCGTAGATGCATTGTTTAACTTGTTTTCCCCATTCTACCGCTTACAGATTGGCGCCCACCGTGGGGCATAACCCCGTATTTTGCTAAAATTTTGAAAATTGTGTCCTACAGGTATCGGCGTGAAAGTTTTCACGGAATCGTGAGTTTTTGCAGCGCGCCGGTGGTCTGTTTTAGTGCGCCGGGTTTTTGTTACAGCGCGCCGAGTTATTGTTCCAGCGCGCCACATCATTGTTCCAGCGCGCCGGGTTTATATTTCAGCGCGCCGAGTCACTGTTTTAGCACGCCACTTTCTTATCTTCAAAATCATTTCTTTTATCTCGATCCAACGCGTCCGCGGCCAGATTCTATTTCTGTCTACTTTCTTGGTTAAAATTTACCAATCCTAGGATAGAAATAGATAAATTTTACCAATCCTAGGATAGAAATGGATAAAATTGATCAATCCTAGGATAGAAACTTCACAATTTTCTTTTGGGATTAAAATTGAACATCATGTTTTTATGGAGCAATATCTCCATATAGATTAGCTAACTGGTCTTTTGGGTTTTAAAAAAGAACAATTTCTCTGCTGTGATTGGGTGATAGGTTTATGCTCTCCCCTTAACTGGGTGCATCAAAAAAACCAGACTCACCATTACTTTACGCATTTTAAAGCTTTCTTAAAACCTTTAGACAGGCCTGCCGTAGTGGGAAAAAGTACTCACCCTACAGGAACGACCTGAGTGGGGACAGCCAAAAGCCATGGCATTCCAACCCACTTTAAAATTTATGTGAATTTGGGGAAACCCTCTTTCAACGGAAGTGCGCAGGATAACCATCCCCAAAATCTTTGTTCTAAAGATTGGGAGGTCTCTTGAGGGAGTTTATCCATTTGTCGCTCCGAACAGAAACCCTATCTAAGAACCTAGAAATAGAAGCACGCCTGTCAATTTCTAAACATTGTAATACTCGGCGGTGCAGGGGCGGGGAAGAATCTACCCTCAAGCACTCACCATATAATTGCCAAGGACTGTTTGCTCAGGGGATCCAGTATCCACTTCTGTCACTCTGAGTACGCACCTGGAAAAGACAAAAACACGAGCGCCCTTTAGGGGGTGACATGGTTGTGTGAGTCGACGCAATTCCAAGCTGTGGGTCGTTCGAGTATATAACGATGACCTTTTATCTCTAGGAGTGAGTCTATCTGAAGTGTTTTATCTTGTTATCAAACCAGTGAAAATCAAGAAGAATCATTGATTCTTGAGAACATACACTATCTGTTTAGATTCTAGGATTTTTTTATTTTTTTTTTAAAAAGATAACCATTCTATTCTTGCTTGCTGTGTTTTCTCTCATTAAACTCAGATAAGATCATCACAAGAAAATCCTCAAAATCAAAGCACTAGTGGATTTCTCATGATTCGAGATTGGGTATCCACCAAGTTTGTCAAGAAGTCTCTTGTCAAACGAATCAGAAAACCAAAGAAAACACTTGCATACAAACAACTTTTAAGAAAGCAGCGATTTCTATACCAAAGTAGGAAAGTTCTACTCCAACACAGGACTTTTATTCATAGGTATCATGATTTTTCTAGAGGTTATACGGACGACTATGCTGTAGCTCCCTTAGATTCACAAGCATTTTATCAAAGAAGAGCTCTTAAGCAACACCACAACCACAGTCAAAGAATTCGTCCAGAATACATCCCACAACCAGCCATCCAATACGACACCAGACCAAGTGAGTTTCATAGAATAAGATAGTTTTTCTATCTTAAACACCTTAAGGTTCTGTTTTAGTGCTTCCAGTCTCTGTTCCAGCGCGTAGCTCATCTGTTTTAGTGCATCGGGTATCTGTTCCAGTGCATAGCTCATCTATTTTAGTGCATAGGGTATCTGTTCCAGGGCTCCCGGTCTCTATTTCAGCGCTTTGGGGATCTGTTTCAGCGTGCCCGGTCTCTGTTTCAGCGCTTTGAGTATCTGTTACAGCGTGCCCAGTCTCTATTTCAGCTCTGTGTCTCTATTTTAGCGCGCCATAAAGTCAGAAAAATAGAGAGTTGGTAGGACATTTTGTCAGTTTTCCCATATCGATAACAAGGTTTTCATCAGTCCAGAACATTTTTTTTCACAGTCCAGAACACTTAAGTCACACAAAAGGAAAGCCTTACCCTTACACCTAGATCTTGAAACATCTCGCATAGTGTCACTATCACCAAATCTGAGATTTTCTGTCAAAGTTTCCCTATCAAGGATTTTATCATCCTTCCATCACGAAACTAGATAAGATGAAATCAGATTTTAAATCAACAACCTTGACACTTATCCAATCAAACAACCCAAGATCAAAGTCTAGAGTAAAACTTTAACATTTGTATGCCTATTTTCACGAAAGCAAATACATATCAAAACAACAAATAAATAAGAAAATGAGCATAGCGTTCTATGGTCAAGAAACCCTTGCATGATATATAGCAACACCGGGATCCTCCTCATTAACTCACATGAGAAAGAAATAACCGCAGAAAATCAAGAAAGTTCAACAAGATCCTCATTTCCATAAATTTATGGAAAAGATGCTAGAGCAAGATATGGAAAAGTATCTTCTACTATTAGCTAACAAAGGTGCTAAGCTTCCTAAAGACTTTGATTTCAATCAACTTAAGGAAACAACCACACCTAACCCAACTAGTATATAGAAAACTAAATCAAATAGATGCTTTGACAAACAAATCCAACAATTACAATTGCGCTCCAAAGTATCCAACAAGGGCCAACAAAAATATATTCCTTTCTTTATAGGACATTTGCCCTTATCCATTCGACTCAAGCATTAACATGATACTATTTCCACGGTATTGTGAGTACCCAACATACAACAAATACAACAGGAGAACTGATCCATTTGATCACGTACAGGAATTTCGAGCCATGAGTATAGAGTTCACACACGAGGACTCTTACTACGATTATTTCCGAGAAGCTTAGGAAACACTTGCATGGAGTGGTTTTCTAAATTGGAACCTGGGATCCAATCTTTTGAAGAACTGATCAATAGGTTCATAACACACTTCTCATTCAACATCCAACATGGGTAACCTTAAAAGAACTCTACAACACCAAACAAGCAAAGGTGAAAAGTTTCTTCTCCAACGATGGAGAAGGCTATTTGCTAAATACCCTAGATCTATTCCTGAAGAGGAGAAGATAGAGATGTTCATTGATAACTTAGTAGATGACATGAATTACCGATTGGACTTACAATTTCCATCTACATTTGAACAATTTATCGAAAAGGGGCTCAAAATCGAAGAGGCTCTAATCAAAAGAGGAACGATCAAACACTACATTGAAGGTTCAAATAATAACAATTCCTCTAACAACAAC